>JANRGW010051530.1:0-37284 GCA_024733675.1 Psilopsiagon aymara | reverse complement strand
AGGACCTTGCACTTGTCATGGTTAAACTTCATCAGGTTGGCATCAGCCCACCTCACAAGCGTGTCAAGGTCCCTCTGCATGGCATTCCTTCCCTCCAACATGTCAACCAAACCACGTGGCTTGGTGTCATCGACAAACTTGCTGAGGGCTCATTCAATCCCACTGTCCATGTCACCAACAAAGATGTTGAACAAGACCGAGGGACACCACTCGTTACTGGCCTCCAGCTGGACACTGATCCACTGAGCACAACTCTTTGCATCCGGCCATCCAGCCAGTTCTTTATCCACTGAGTGATCAACCTATCAAATTGATGTCTCTCCAACTTAGAGACAACGATGTCATGTGAGATGACAAAAGACACATAATATCCAGAAGTTTTAGTATTTTTCTCCTTCAATTCTAATACGAGAGTTTCATTTAAGACAGAGAATTCACATATGAAAAGTTATAAGAATGTTTTATGTGCTCTGCTTTAAAGCCTAGAAGCACAGTAGCAATGCCTAACACTAGGAAATAAGTTCAGATTGTACATGAGATAAGTGAAGCCACTGAATGCTGTTGGGAAAAAGAATTAACAAGGAAATTAATTGGCTTTGACGCCAGAGCAAATGTGCTACAGACCTATACACCAAAGCTCCAGTTCCAGCCTTTCATTTGTTAGCATCAGGACCAGCTTAGGCAATTCTTTCCTCTTGCTCTCTTCTTCCAATTCTATTTCTCTGCTGAGGCAGTTCAGCTTTCTACAAGATCATGTGGAAAACCAGGGAAAGGAATCAATCTTACACAAGCATAAACACATATAAATGTTTATAAAATAATTTAACACAAATTAAAGCAAAAAGAGTTATTTAACCAATGATCTTGCTTGCCATGCCACATGACAGCAGCACAGGCATTACTGTGGGCCAGTATGAGACTGAAAAAAACTGCTGCAGTCAGAATGACAAGGAATGGATGGCACAGGAAAGGCTGTCTGCAATCAAGGGTTCTCAGCCAGATTAATATCTGCTTCCTACTCATAAATCAAGTCCCTTGAATACCACCGAAAGCAGGGCATGGAGTGCTGTAAAGGCCTGATGTTTAACACTGCTTACAAAAAACTCAAGATACCTTGAAAGACAAAAATTCACAGCTCTGAATTTAAGAGGTGATGGTCAGTGATGGTTCCTCACCCTGGCACCAACTCTGATTACATTTGATTACATGCTTTGCTATATCAAATCCCAGTCACATCTGCATCTATAGACCAGTGCTACATTTAGTCCATTACATAGAAAAAAGAATCACGGCAACAAAAATGTTTAAATGCATTTCTTAAAGTGTGTCAGACTTGCACCAGAACTGACCATATCTGAGTGCTGTCATTTCCATGGCTGGCATTATGAACAATTCTGGAGCCCAATGTAGAGCTGGAACAATTTCACCAACAGTAAGTGCATTATTTAAATACAGAACATTAACCATTTTTTTAACTTGGCCACTAAAATAGAATGACTCGATTTGACTTCCTTCTAATGAGGCCAAGAATTTTATAACTCCTCTTAGTAAGAAGCCTACATAAACAGAGGCTTGAAAAGAGGTGTATGTTTCTTCTAATATTTTAAAATGCTTTTGCCTTCTACTTGTAAGAATTTAAGACTGAAGCCCCTAAAACATAATGTAAAAAGGTCTGTTTCTGTGCAAAGACTAACACTTGAGAGGTTTTGACTTTATTCGGTATGGGAATAAAGTCACCAACAGATTTGTTCACATTAAGAAGTCATGTAAATATTGCCTCATAACTTTACACGTAACTTCATTCTAACAGAGACACCTATGGTTTAGCAAGCACTTTGTTTGTCATGGAGAACTGAGGGTTAGTGCACAGCAGGTCACACAGTATGTCTTAGACTCCTGAAGATAGATGTGACAAAAATCTCTTGGTAAAAGCCAATAAAGTGAGTAGTTGCAGAGCAATCAAATCATGGTGCATTATTTCAATGTTATTGAGTTCATAGCAGCAGTCTTCACCATTTAAACTCAGCCCTTAACAAAAGCAAGTGCTGAGACAAACACTTCTCTTTTGCTGTACGTAGGAGATGAACACAACAGCCATGGGGAAATTCCAAGCTGCAAAATCACTCTTGGTGGTTTGGCCTCAGTCACATTCTGTTCCAAGGTATAGGATGGGAAATGAGTGCTCTTGTAGAGAGAAAAGCAGGAGACAGCTGGGGAACATACCATTTTTCCTAACAGTGAGGAGGAAACCAGAATTGACACCACATGGAATGTTTTACCACTCATGTAGGTAAATTGGTTGGTTTTTAGTGTAGAAACAGAAAAGAAGCACAGGAACTGCCTCTGTAACATCAAACAACAGAAAAGAAACCAAAAATGAGTTACATTTTCTCATGATTGCATGAGAAACTTCATGTGAAATTGCAACACTAGCAATACCAGCAACTTTGCCCACAGCTTAGCCCCAGCTTATGTAGGGACGTACGCAACTGTGGGAATTCATCTCTTCAAGAACTGGAGGTATAATGCATGCACCATGTCAAAACAACACAACACATGGCATGTTTGCTTCTACCATCCCTCCCAAAATTCAGTAACCTCAAAATCTAACACTCTAGCATAATGGGGAGAGAAACAAGGAACACATTTGTTTACTCTTTGAAACATCTTGGGTATCGAGTGATGCCTTATGCTTAATGCCTGAGATGAGAGGATTGCTCTCAGCAATACACTGGAGAACTGGCAAGGGAAAATTTGCATCCCGTTTACTAAAGTGATGAATTAAAATCTTATTATCTGTTAACTATTAACCCTTACCAAATCTTATGTCAACAGGAGCTCCCTCTTCCTGGCAGGATCCATCAATTAACATTTTCTGCCTACCTTAGTGACCTTTCAAGAGAGGGGGTTTGCCTTTTTAACACACTCTTTTTTTTTCCTACTACTTTGGTGATGAGTTCGGCATGAAAACTGTCACTGAGGCAATATTATTTAGAACAACCTCTAACTTACATTTCTTACTTGAAATCTCCTTTTTTAAGAGAAAACACATGGCCTAGTCTGCAGTAAGGATCTCCATAAGGCAAATGCTTGTTCTATTGCTACTCATTTCCATGCCCATTATTTATCCTCTTAAATGAGTACCTTCATTAGATATGGATAAAAAGTACATATTCTTTTTTAAAGGAAAGTGTGAACAGAGATCATCATATGGAGAGTGCACACTGAGGTACCTTACATCTAACATATTTCCATATCTTGCACTGACCTTCTGTCTCTTACTGTGACTATGATTTCATGCAGCATGATGGAGAAATATAATCAGAAATACGAATGCCAATGTGACAAATTTTCTTTCAAAAAGAAAAACATTCTTAATTATGCCCCATGTAGGTTAAAAATTAATTCTTGGGGCTGTGCACACATTTAATAACAAGACCTGCCATAGACGATACACAGAAGCTATGCCTCAAGAAGAGAGCATGTACTATCAGCACCAAACCCTGGATTGCATGGATTTCTCATATTTGTGTGGCAGGTTTCATTTGATCCCAAAAATTCAAATATACACTTCAGGTTTAGCTCAACACACTTTCAGAACTGCCTGGGAATATCACATTCTGAGACCAAGGTATTTCTATAGCATTAGGACTCAACAGCTGGCATTTGTAGAGCTGTTTTCAATTATAACATTAAGTCCAACAGTTTAAAGCCAAGACTCCTAATTTACAACAGTACTTGTTAATTTACAACACTGAGCTTGTATAACGTTTAAGTAAACACTGCACTTCTGGATGACAGAAAGCTAAACAATGAAATAAAACTTCAGAAACATATCTACTCCTGGAGTTTTCAAAGAGCTTCCAGTTCTCCAAAAACAAACAGCTCCCAGCTGCCCACCATTTATATGCATGCATCCTGTACCACTAAACCTGTAGAGAGAAAGGGACCAACAGCCTAAATGTTTTCATTCAGAAGATCTTTCCATCGAATCAGATTTTAAAGGTAAATTCTGCTTTCACTCACTGTATTTAAGTTTGTTTTGGGAAGGGAGGGAAACATAGAGGAGAAAATAAACAGTAAGGATAAATACAAAACTTACTTTATTTTTACCATTGAAGAGCTAACACAGTTCTTAAGTCTTTCTTCTAATTAAGCTAAACCCTGGTATTTTTAACAAGTACTCCAGCTGAAGTTGGCTTTCTCAGATTTCAGCCTTCTGCGGCTGAAAAAAGTCAAATCGCAACTTCTTCTTCCTAAACAACCACTGCCTCACCTCGTTTCCCAATTAAAAAAAAAAAAAAAAAAAAAAAAAAAGTTTCAGCTGCCCGATTAAATTTTTCTCACTAAAATGCCACTTTCCTTTCCTCACTCTTGCCAAAACCTCATCTTTAACACTGATCAAAAAAGTAGAAGCTGCACAGAATAACAGATTTTCAGAAAAAATATTGTCAATGTATTTGTCTTCAAACCCAAAATAAGGTGCCACTAGAAACATACTGTTTTTCAGTAAATTATTGTGGTCATCACAAGAGGCATACACTTCATTTAAGACAACTGTTTAACTGAAAATCTACTTTTTGACTAAACCATTCCAAAACCCTGTTGCTTCAAAAACTCTGCAGAGAACGATTCCCTTTAAGGTCCTTCTTGGTTTTCCCCTTGAGTCTATAAAATCAGAGCTTTCAGAACTTCTGAGCTTTATACTCAAATAAAGCGGTTTGGAGAACATTTCAATATGGAAGCCCTTGAAGGGGTAAGAATGCAGAAAATGTGTTTCACAACAGTCATCCATGGTACAGAGCATGAAGAAAGGACTCTGAGACTGGAAAAGCTGAGGCATGTTGAAAGAAATCGAGAGCCCGAAGGCAGGTTTTGCAAAGCCTCAATAATTACTTGAATAACACTGGTGAGCCACGGAATAGGATCAAGAGCATCAAAGGCCTCTTAGGGAGAAACAGGATAGGACAGAGGCTTCACAATAGTTTTGTGAATATGCACTGTTCAGGATCTATAATACCATAACAAATTAAAAAGGGTTTAATAGACATTATTCTTTGGGGGTGGGTGGGAGTATGTGTCATGTTACCAACAACATCTAGTCCTTCGGGAATACTCTGCATATTTGTGAGAAAAACATTGTGCAACAGCCTAGGAAAATGCCCTGCAGACTCATTGCCAGGTCTCTGGAGCAATCAGCTAGAAACATATACAGCCTAGCCCACAGAAAGGCCAGGAGCAACAATTCCCTCACAAATTAATGGGATTTCTGAGTCTTCAGCATCTTTCAGTTGGTAAAGCCCTTTATGTAGCACTAATTGCAGACCACTCTCTGATTTGGGCAGGGAGAAAAACTTGGGGCTGACAACCCAAACAGCACTCTGCCCTAGTGCCCATTTGACTACTGTCTTAAGATAGAAATCCTGACATTAATTGCTTGTTCATTTTTAAAGGAAAAATTCCCAAGGAATCCAGTGGGTTTCTGCCTATGTTAGCAAGGATTTCAAGCTTTGAATTACTACTCATTATCACTGATAAAGACATTTAAAAAATAACAGGGATAAAAAATAACAGGGATACTCTCCAGCAAGACCAAATATCACATATATATATTTAAATTTTGTGAGTTTTGTCCTTTTTTGAGGTCTAGAACAAAGGTGAAGATATATCACACTGAGGTCACCTCACAAAGAGCTGAAACTCTTATTCAAGTACAACTCTGCAAGTAACAAATGCTTTCAACATGCTAACACAAGACAAAGTCAACCTCTATAAAACAAATTCTAACGAGAAACATGATAGTAAGAACGTTATTTCATCACAATATCTGAACATGAATGAAAAACAAGCACTTGAACTAAAGCAGATACTGAGAGATGGGAATTTTGAAGCAGAAGGCTTAGGGTGAACTGGAGAAAGCAGGGGTGAAATGCTAGTAAGGGGAAAGGCAAGTATTTTACAGAAGTAAATTAAATTAGACTAAAAGATAAGTACAATTCAAACAAAACCTATCTGCTCTCCTGTAACAGGATATATGCCTAGAGGATAGTAGATGAATTCAATGTCATAAAGTTTGACCAGAGCAAGTCTTTTAATACTGTCTCCCTTGACATTTACATAAGCTACCAGGGGAGACACAGGCTACATGAAACACTATATTCAAGGAGTTCTTATTAATAGCTCACTAACTGGAAATGTATATATATACATATGTGTATATATAGAGAGACATTCCCAAGGAGCTTGTTCTCAGTTAGGTATTTCCAGTATTTCTGATAATAGCTTGAATTATAACACTATGCAGGAAATTAAATGAATGCTTTAAGTAGAAAAGGGCTACAAGGACAATGATGACCATGATTATTTTTCGTAACAATGCTAATAACACTGAGAAACAAGCCATGCTTAAAAAAGAACAAAACCCAAAACAACAGACCCATGGGTTTATGACCAAAAAGTAAAAATGCATTTTTTTCATGTAGAAATGTAGCAGAAAGTGAAGGCACATAAGATCATAGAATCATAGAATAGTTAGGGCTGGAAAGGACCTGAAGATCATCTAGTTCCAACCCCCTGCCATGGGCAGGGACACCTCACTCTAAACCATGCCTCCCAAGGCTCTGTTCAACCCAGCGTTGAACACTGCCAGGGGTGGATGAAAGACGATACAGTTGATACAGTTGATAAAGTCTACCCCCAATTAGGTCGCCCAATGTAAGTAGTCTAAAAACAATTGTCAGAAAAATATATATTTTTAAGTAGAGAGAACTTGTAACAACCCATGGGGCTTCAAGCACAACTAGAGAAACACAAATGTAAAAGCATGAATCAGAGCTAAAACTATAGAAATAAACCAGACACAAAAGAGGTATCCATGTTCTCTTTCTTGCCTCCTTGTTTTTAAGCCTTGCAAGTTCAGGAAGAAATTGTATCATTCAGTTCCAGTTATATTTCACCCAGGATTGCCCCAAGATCACATGAAAGAGGGTGGCATTGGTGAAGGTTTCAGAACAGAGGATATAACGTTGTGTAGGGTTGCCACTAGCAAAACAAAAGAGGCTCGGTATGGAAGCATGGCACAGCAAGTTGCACCAATCCTAAGTCCTGCAGGGAAGAGGGTTTCTACCAGCCCAGCCGTTTTCCTCACTTGCCCTCCCTTGGGCTCCAAACACCCTTTTGGTATGCACATTCCACATTCTTCTGACCTGTCAAAGCGATATTACTATATTCTTAGAATGACGTTCAGGGGAAAAAGTATGCCCAAGAGATGCAATTACATCCCAACTCTTTCAAAGTGAAATCGCTATCAGGAAATACAGGCAACACATATGAAGAAACTATATGAAGTTCACCGTGAATAATGACAATGTATGGCTCGTGAAACTGGAATTTAGCATTGCTTTGTTTCAACACTTGCTTTTAATTTACACCTCCTGGAAGTACCAATAAGTTTTGGAGATATGCACCAGTGCTGAATCATATGGACATCAACAGGACTACACGCATGCACAGGGCTCATGCAGATTGCATGCTCAGAGATAAAAGAATGCCTAAATATCTGACTGAGTCAAGCACCTATGAACCTTGAACTGACACTAATTTTCAAAAGAATGTCCTCTTGTATTAAATCAGAATGGGGTTTGTATCACTTTGTGGATAACTTGGTTATCAAGTCTTGGACACAGGCCCAGATTTTGGACAGAGAGCTAAGTTGCGCAAGGTCATATCATCACAGTTTTCAGCGAAACCATAAATCTGCTGAATTGCTGTGTGATTCTGAACACCAAACTGAAGTGAACTTCATATCTTAGCAAAATAAAACATTTAATGTAGATTACTCTTACAGTGCATTGTCTTACATTGCCATTTGCACAATAAATATCGTATTTTGCTGTTCCATCAAGTTGTGTAGGAAAGTTTGAGTTATACACAGAAATGCATAAAAACTGATTTAAGGAAAAGGATTCATCCCTACAGGCTATGAAATAAAGTTCTGATATGGTACCTTCAGTATCTTTTGGAGTTCTGTTATTGAACACAATACAAATAGAATTTAACCTCAAATGAGGTGATTTTCTACAACACCTGTGGTTGGTTTTAATTCCTGCGATATGTGTTAAGTCACAAAACTGCATCTGGCAGTGGTCAGAAGGATTCTTCTTTTCCTGTTTCTCTAGTTTCTTTGTTAGTAATTGCTGAATAATACTGCATTTCCATTTGTATTTCCAGATTACACAGTATGACAGAGGTTCCCACATCAGACACCTCAGACATCTTTCCCTTTTCATATAAAAGAGGTTTCTTCTAGATTGCAATATCAGCCTTTTCTTAACATAATGTAATCTATTTCCTTAGAAAATGCAGCAACAGAAAATTACATGAAAAGTTCAGTATTAAAACAACATCATATGCATTAATAAAACTGATGCGACTACAGTGTATCTTTCATGTTTCAATATTCTCTTCACAGCGGATTGGAAAAGCCTGTTCATTAACAGCAGCTGCTCTAAAAATACACAGTGTTTCTGAGTTACAAGCACATGAATAAAGGAACTAAAGACCTTTACAAGCAAGCTTTTGACATTGTGGATTCCTTAGTGGTTTTCCAATATTAAAAAAAATAATAATAAAAACTACTGAGGGCTTATTGACTCTTTAAAGAAAATTAGTAGACCACATAACTACAATATTCATGTCATCTATCAAAACATACTCCAGATATAGTCTGCATCAAAATATACCTTAGGATATACTCCAACATGCACTGTATGAAGGCAGAGCTGCTTGTTCTATTTATGAATTTTGAGTAGATGTTAAGAAGATAATGGGGAAAGGAAGAAAAAGGCACAGAGAGCCCATGGAGAAAGTAGGCACGTATGATATGACTCTTGTCCACTCATTTCTTTAATGCATCCCAGCCTGCATGAGAAAAGCCTTCTGAGGTTCCACAATCAAAACGTTGTGTGATTTCTCACTCAGAAAACCCTAGTGCAACAAAATGAGCCTTGCAATGTGACCCAAAGGACAACAAAGGAAGTTCTTTGCAAAACGATAAAAGATTCAATTTCAATAGCTATGGCCCTCCGAAACAGTATGTCCCTTTTTGATTAAACCAACTATGAGATCATCTCCAGCACAGAGCATACAACTTCTATATTGTCATGCCAGGAGTATGTTGCTATTTGCACTAAGGCAGGAAGACTTTCTGCTTAACACTTAATTTATTTTTATTTAAACATTACCTAGCTGTAACATAAACCAACAATAACCTGGTGCTGATGGGTGTGATGACCTCTGCACGCCTGCGCTCCACATTAAGAATGGCTTTTGGTCTTTTCAGACACAGGTAACAAACATGGTCTCTCCACTGAAGGAATGAGGTGATTTCTGAGGCAACATATTCCCAAAGCATTCAAAACTAGTTTCAAACAAAATTTGCACTTAGTCCCCAAAATCACTTTCTCTTCATGTTTTTTGCTTTCTTGATTAAAATCTCCCTTGGGATATTTCTGAATAAAAGTGTATTATTTCTTAACAAAGGAGTTTATACAGCATATTTGTTGAAGTTCTCTTGCCTTCCACCAAGAGACTGCTGTATCAGGTAGCATAACAGGCACGAAAGATATCACCGATCAAAGCCGATTTTACAGAGATAAGGAAGAATGTGTTTTGCAGTCCAAAGTACAGCTAGGTAAGCAGAGAAAAGCTAAACAAAATCTTGAAGTCTTAAACTGAGTAAAAGATACACTGTGACTCTATCTTGACCAGGCTTATTCCCCTATTGTCTTCCAGTGCTGCATAGATATCAGCAAATCATGTGTGGAATGCCTTAGGAAATATAATAACCATTTTTCCTACTGTTTATTTCTAAGAAATAGTGCTACTGGTACAGAAAATCAGGCACAAGTCAGCAGCAATAATCCAAATGCATGGTTTTACATTTAAAACTCTGTAGTATCTTAATTTGGTATCTGCTGTTAGATACAAATTTTACAAAAGGGCTGGAGAATTTGTATTTCATGTTATTGTTTTCTTCATCGCACGTCTTAGAAAATATTCTTGACCAGCTCGAAGTACATTTCAAGTGAGGGCAGAGGCATCTATGAGAGGTAGTGTAATAAATGTTTCCAGAGGGTATTATTAGTTGTTACACTATAACCATATTGCAGACTTGAGTGAATGGAAATGGATTTAACAGTTTGCCGTAACAGATATCTTTATCCTTATTATGAATAAAGGGATACAATGGATATTTGTCTCCTTACATATTGTTTTTCTTAAACTTGCTCTAATCATCAGCTATCAGTCGACTGTGCAAGAAGTACAACTTTGATTAAGAATGAACTGCAGGTGAGATCTTAGAGGAGTATACAAATTGCTGAACCTTTTGTATCTCAGTTCTATGAGATTTAAATTTAGAAACTTAAGCCACGACACCCTTCACTTCAAGGACACAACAGCAAAATTAAGGTTCTATTCAGGTGTACAAAGTGTCCCACAGCTGTAAAAACTCAGTTTACGACCCAGTTATGAGAGGGGAATAGAAGGTATTGCAATTTGCCCAACTCCACAGAGCAGGAACACAGCAGTATTGAAATAGCTTCCAGGCTGTGATCAAGCACCATATCATGAGCAGTCTATGTCAGGTATCCCAAAGAAAGGTTTGATTGCCTAAGAGTAACTGGCAGGCCTTTGAAATATATGCTGCCTCATCAGCAGTTAATACCATTTCCAAATAATAAAGCAAAGAAGCAGAATCAAATCTGACAGATGAATTGAAAGGGGACCAGTGATGACGTCAGTGTTGCTAACTGCAGTATCTATATTCTTTTCATTTGATCCCTTTCCCATAAGTAATATAAGCTAGCATGAAAAAATTTTGTGGTATTTCAAGTTGTGATACTTCAAAGCTCTGTTCAGTAGCATCAGGAGAGCATAAAAACAGTAGCTTGGATCAGTAGCTTCAGCTTCAGAAGACAGAGTTGGCACTAGCAAGGCCAGCGCATCGAGAGGGACTGACCTTAGTAACTGCCTTCACCCTTTCATGAAAGGCCCCTTCCCAATGACCTGACTGCCTGCAGGAGAACTCTTTTAGAAATCTCCACCAGGATGAAAATTAATTCTAATTCTAGTTCTAATGGTGCTTTTTCTTGCAAGATTACCTGGTCTCTGTGAAAAGACCATAATCTGTTCTATTTGCCACCCTCCTTTGGATTGACCAGTGCATTAGTTACATGCAAATTCTAACTATCACTGCTAAAGCAAAAAGCAGAAGACAGAAGTCTTCAATCAAAGCCTCACAAATCAGTAAAAGAAATGCGAAAACAAAAAGATTCAGTTGCAAATATGAGCTGTAACTAATTTAAAATGCATGTTAGGAAGTAATATATCATCCTGTTTATTAAGAGCTCAAACACCAGGGCAAATGAATGGCTCCTGAGAAGGTGATACTCAGGGATAGCTAGTAATTCTCTGCTTAATCACAATCAATGACAAGAAATGTATCTGAATAGTCAACTGTCCCTTTTTCTCATTATGTTTCATTAATTTGATTAAGCATATTAAGCCAAACATTGTGCGCATTCACATTAGCAAACTGAAAGCGTATCTAAGAATCCTCTACATAAGATTTCACGGTTAATTACAATTGATTAGAGATGATATTTGTAAAGTATCTTTGGGTTTTGAAATTAGGCCTATTTAGTTTTCAGAAAAAACCTGAAAGACATATTCAATATGCCTTTAATCCAGATCTATAAATCAGTCAATAACAATATGGGGCTGTTTTTGAAAGCTTGGCTCTGTGGAAGAGTAGCAGGTGTCTAAAATTCCTGCATGATAATGCTCCCACATACCTGCAGCTACTGCTCCAAGCTCTGATTTCCATTTTATACCATTCCTACATGAACAACTTTGAAACACTGCACCATGCAATATCATGTAACATTTTATACCACCCTGGATTACTTTTGGGAAAGGAATAGAATAAAACTGGTTCTTCTACATACAGCCCACATGTTTCTTTCTCCTACTGATGACAGTAAGTTGTTCCAGAGGCACCTAGTCTGAGTGGGGCTTTGGACATTTCATGTTATTAGCCTTCAGGAAGAATAAAGAAGAAAATCCCTTTTTGTTCCATTTCATGCTGCAACAATACAACTATGTCCTGATTTTTTAATGTATGTTATTTCCAATAACAATATTAAAAAAGGCAGTATTTTTTTTTTATTTTTTTTTTTAAATTAAAGGGGCCCAAGGCTCATATGCAAAGGAGCTGTACAATTTTGCATCTGACTTTGCATGGAATGTGCTTACCAAAAACCACAGGAATGGATCAAGTGTTGAAAAGACAGATAAAAACCTCTGAGAAAAATGCATGCCCACAGGTTGCTACAATTAAAATGTGAAAGGTCTTTCTCTATTGAAACAGATTTTTGCTAGGCTGCAGTGAAAAGCAGGTATTAATGTATTTGTCTATAACAAATACAAAGTTGACCACCTCTGTGGTCAAGTTCTCGTGATTATTCAGTCTTGCTTACAAGTCGTCATAAATTGCATTTTATAAATGAAGTTTCCTGGCACAAGGATTTTGCTGAAAAAAATGCTATGAATTTCTGCACAGTGTAAGCATTCTTTCAGCTACAATATAATGGAAATAAGAAAATCCAAACTTCACCTGTTGGCTACACATCTTATGCTGAAATTCAGTGTGAGTGTTCCCAAACTGGCTTGAGGAAGCAGAGCCGTGCAAAGCCAGACGCTTCTCATGGATAATGTGCATAGACTAAAGATAATTTATATTTACTACATTTACACCTCCCACTATTACCAGCCCACCCCCCAGAATACTTATTTGGATGCCAAATTACAATTTTACTTTAGTCAAAGAAAGCAAATACCTCCTTCTAGTTCATGGAGAACTGACCCTCAATCTCCCCAAAAGTGTCTTCATTCCACAATACTATTTTATTTAATTTTAATTTTTTTTAGTTCTTTAAATAAGAATGCAGTATACAATCCAGTGGGTTGGTTTGAATTTTGGCCCTTCTAGGGCTCCAAAGCTTTCTTACAGCTCTTGCATGTCTAACATTGGGTGTGGACTATCTCCTTTTGGCCGAGATTACCTCCTTTTGGCCCATCTGCTAAGGCATCAACATACCAGACACTTTCAGCGATTCTCCCCAGACATTTTCCTACACTGGAAAAGCAGCCAGGATACTGATGTGAACAGCGACTCTCATTGACTTCATTTGACGAGGGTACAGCACTCCAATTTTCCACTTTACAGGACAGAGAGATGCTACCCGCATTTAGCACATCAAAGGAAGGCTGTTCTTATTCCTTGTATTATCAGATCTCAGTTTGATCACCCCAGTAGGTCCAAATCCTCATCCAAACCAAGAGGAACCAACTTTTTAACACTATGAATTGAACACTACGTCCAGTGACAGCTCGGGCGTTTCTGGGCAGCGCTGCCGGCCTGAGCACACAAGTACTTGTGTACAGTAAACACTGGCATCTGGTGGCAGCCGAAAGAATCGCAGCTCTGCCTTCCTGGTGCGCTATAGCAAGAACATAAATACCATTATTTCCTTAAATACAGTAGCACCTGCACGACTTGATATTCAGATGGAAAAATGATCAAACCTCTGATTTTGAACATCAGCTATAAACTATCTTGCAAGCCCCTCGTTGGAATATGTTTATATTCCTGGCAGGAAACTTGAGTCAGTTCAGCAGGTTTTAGTGCAAACCTGACACGAATGGTTGACCTGAACTCCAGTGGAAAACCTCTAAAGTCGGTACAGTTGGACGGAGTGCCAGAATATGGATGATGTTGCAAGTTGTCCTAAATTAGTCTTAAACCAAAGCCAAATAGTTTGACCAACTTCATATCATCAGTATGAAGCCATTTGCCTCACACACACTTAGTCTGCAAACAAGTACTCACAGATTAGTGCCCGCCATTTCAATTAATTCCTAGATAGCATTTCAAACAACTCTTCATTTCTATTTCAATATTCTGCCAGCACAGGGCCCAGCCTTGCAAGATATTATGTGATCTCAAATGCTGTTAATGAACATGGCCATCAACAGGACTTAAACCTTGCACAATAGAGCCTACTCTCCTTATTAAAAAATACAGGGTTTGTGTATGAAAATATTTTCATTCCCATATATTTTGTTGCCCATTTCAGTATTTTCTATTGCATGCCTGCTTCAACATCAGGGAGCTTTTCCTGTGCAGAGTCTAGAAACATACTGCATATTTGAAATAGCATGAGGAGTTTGGAATGAGGTTTGGTTTTGAGTCCGTAGCTTTATGTCCTTACCTGAACCAAACTGCTCATGCTTCTGAGCATCACACGTTGTTGCTCATCAGAAAGTTGTCTCTCCAGACAGGGCACATTGCTGCCAGTTTAGAAGTGGGCAAACACATTTGAAGTGTAACAAAATTGGAAGGGTCTAACAAAAAAAAGTTCAAGAATGATTCAAGGTCTCTCTTAAGGTCTGTTCACTAGCTTTCTTCAAAAGGAAGATTAGAGAGGAGTAGACTGATGTGCTTGCAGGCTTATCTAAGAAGAAAAGAAGGAGACTGATAAAGCCTATTGAAGCCAAGCAGATAAAATACAAGATCCAGTGGCTGAATTTGTAAAACTCAGACTAGAAATCTGAAGTGCATTTTTCCTGAGTGAAGGTTAGCCTTCACTCAGGAAAATCATTCAACCAGCCAATACACAGCTATCATTGACTGTCCATAACCTGAAGACTTTAATTCAAGATTGGAAGTTCTTAAAAAATATGTTTTTCCCTGACAGCTCCTGGAGTACCATAGAAAACATACATTAATGACATACAGCCCGAATTGTAGAAAAAAAAGAACCTTACTAGAAGATTTTAACAATTTTGGACCATCAAAATTCATGAATACTTGGCATCAAATTGAACATGTGAATAATTCCTTCTTCATTTGCTGATTTCAGTGACTTCAACAGAAGAACTGAATAGCTTAAATTTGAGCATGTGTGCACATTGCATGTAATACTGACACAAGACTGTGAATAGAATCTGTAGGAGGTTAAAAAAAGTCTGTCTAAATTGACCATACAACCGCTAAAAGTCTTATTGCTGCTTCTCAGGAAGGAGAAGGAACATTGCCCAGTTCTCACTGATATTTTCTTTTTCCTCTCAGGAAAAACTCATTAGACATTTGGTCTGCTTAACTGCCGAGATTTAACTACTATTTACAGAATCTGCTCTAATCAAACATTCAAAATACTTTGAAAATAAAAGAAACTCGGAAAGTTAAATCATGTTCCCATTCATCTGACTTCATCCCAAGTCTGTAATGCCTATTACACATCAGCTGGGCTATATTTGAGACTTATTTTAAGTAGTAAGCAGTCTTCTGGAGATGAATATAATTTTGGACCTGGTGCATCACAAGAAAGAGGTTTATAACAAATACTGAGCAGCTCATACCTAAGACATTGCATCAGAACTGTGCCATACTCTTTCTCAAATTCTTTCTTGAAGTCTTTTAAAGTGTACATCATTTTATGCTACATAGGTCTTTCATTAGGAACCTTGGAGTCTTTTATAGGTTTTCTGGAATCTCCCCAAATTTCACCCAGAAGTAGGAACTAATCTGCCCTAGGCTGGGGTCCAAGTACGCCATTTCATAGCCCATGCCTTGCAGGCGAGTCCCACAGTTGCCACAATGACTTCCTGTGAATGTATCAAAATCTAAACTGTCTGTCCTTTGAGGACACAACACACTGTATGAAATGACCTGCTACTGCAAAGCTAAACAAATCTAAGCACATATTTGGAAGTCAATTCATCAAGAAAACACCATTTTCAAACCTGTATTTTTGTTATTTCAAATACTTCGCTATGAGTTTATAGCACCTCCCAGGAGGTGCCAGAACAGCAGGAGGGCAAGACAATGAATATCGAGGGTGTGTGCATGTGTAAGTATTTAAATACATTAAAAAAAATCCCACAAGCAGGCTGATAAAGAAGGCTTTCTAGTCTTCCTTCTAAGAGAAGCATCAAGAAAATATGCCAGTCACTTCATAGAAAGTAGCTGCCTAGTGCAGCATCTGAGGTGGATTTCACATTCAAAGCAGGAATTCAAGTTCTTTTTCTTATATATGTGTATGTCTATATAGGCATGCGGATGTGTGTGCTTACATGTAACATAAGCATCATGTGTGCACTTCATTTGCATTCATTTTCATGCATGGGTTTGCTGCTCTTCTGCTTTGAAAGCAGATGAGACACCTGGAAGCCTCTACTGTGACCTCAGCAAACATTGCTTAAAAATCACCAGGAGACAATTTGAATTCCATAATTATGTTGCTTCGAGTGGTTTCCAAGAAGGCAAACAAGAAACTTTATTTTTTTCCCTCTGATCACAGAGCCTTCTGAACCTTTTGAGGAAGCCTTTGAACTTCCATTAAATGTGATCTGCTTAATGTTTAGATCTCTTGAAGGGGAGGCAGTCAGATAAACTGGGCCAACATTGAAATTAATTGCTCCCAACACCTCTACAGTTTAATCACATATCCCTGAGCACCTCTGTAGATAATTATTGAATTAGACATTCAAAGACATGATGGCCAAATAGAAATAAGGCAAATAAAGATAATCTACCCTTTTCTAGGCATCTAAAGGGATGAAGACCTACAACAAAGGAGCTTTATGTGTTCCACTGCCTACCATAAGCATTAAACTCTTCATGGCTGACATGCCTTCAGAGCTGAAAACTGGTGGCAAACCACTTCTTGCTTTTGTCTCTGTCAAGGGAAATGAGATGTTATTTCTGTATTAAAATACTCTGAAATGAGTCACCTACAGCAGCACAACCTGCCATATCCATTTGGTAACAACAGAACAGACATCCATTTTCAGCCTTATCAGAAGTCACCAGTCCTTAAGTATTAGTGGCGCCTACTGAATGTTATCCAGGGACCTAACGGAAAACATCTGTTCTTTTACTTCACAGCAAATCAATAGATTAAATAAACGTTCTCTTTTCTCTTTTATTCTGTTCATTAAAGGCATAGGTTTTCTTTCATTTTTCTTCTATTTCTTTTAATAACTCACTTCTCCCTGCAAGTCAAATCCTAGTATATTACAGAGATTTCAATGTCTCTTTCTGGGCTTACTTGGGGAGACATATATCTGTACTCTAGCAGAAGACAAGCAGAAGTAATTATTTTTGAGGCAAATATTTACAAAAAGTGGAGTAAAATTATACTTAGTATTTGGACTGAAGTCCAGCAAAATTAAAAAAAAAAAAAAAGTACTAAACCGAAAACATACCAGGACAAATAATGTTTAATGCCTTGTTTTCAAGTCTATAGCTAATGTTACAAAATGTGATGCTATTACTAAAAAATTCACCTCTGACCTCATATATTTCACCAATGTTTTGTAACATCCCAGCTGTCAAGTATGATGTGACTGCAGTCACTCACATTATGGCGCTTACTTAGATAATTCATGACCATATTCAAAACAGGACTATGTTTGTGCACATTCTATCATCCCACCCGTACTGTACATTAGGTTTGCGCCACGACATACTAAACAATACAGCCTAATATCCAACCTAGTGTGCTTATAAATGAAAAGTATTCTTCATTTAAATAGCAGACAAAACCAGGCACTTCTGAACTAAGAGGGAGAGAGACTGAGGTAGAAACTGTCATTCTGCTGTAAACAGCCACATTAGTATTAAAAGTTATCAAGACAGCAGAACGAATATTTTTTTTCTATTTGCACTGATGTTAAATATGTCTAAATATAGCCTGAGTATTAATTATTTTTTTTTTTTCCCTGAAAAAACAGGACCACATAGGGGTCTCTAGTATTAAACTGGGAACAAATATGTGCACACAGTTTGCACCTTTTCTCTTACCTATAGAGATTCCACATTGCTTATGAAGTCTGATATGAAGCCAAAATACGATGAAGTGTAAATGAACATAACTATTTTTCCCCCTGACAGGTAGATGTAATTAGAACACAGGAGGGGCATATCTGACTTGGGGTGAAATTCTGTGGTGTTCACAATATGCATTGTGAAGGTGTTATGAGAAGTTTGTGATAGTTTAATTTCTTTATATATGAGAAGTTGGTAAATATAAACAGAGCTAGTCTATACCAAGGTGATATATGCAAGTATATAAAATGCTTTAAATCATCTAGCAAAGATAAATCACTGCCTCATCTAGGTAACAACAGTTCAGCTAGAACACTTCATAGTACATTGCATATGTATGACAACCTGGCAGCAGCTTCTATGTAAAACCAGTAACATAGGAGCAGGGTAGTATAGCGTCCACTGCCTAGCAACAACTTGGGTCAAGACTTTCACCCCACGTGATTGCCAAATTAAGTCACAGTAAATCAAACCCCATTATTGGCTCTGTGACTTAAAAATACACAATATAGCAACTCCAGAAGCACGTAATTTCACAATTTTCTGTTTATTTAGTGCAGCACCATGAGTGTCTTGCCACTGGGATTATTATCTGTCAGTGAGCTGAAGCTTAAGGGAACTTCTCCCCACATCTTAAGGTGGGGATTAGGAGAATTTTTACTGGGGAAAAAGAGAGTTACTAAGGGAACAATTTAACATGGTATCAAGGCAAAGAGACAGAAATAAAGAAACATGTCTTAGGACAAGAGGAGAAGCACAGAGAGGTAAAAAATCAGAGAAGTTGCAATCCACAGCCAAACAAATATTAGTCTGGAAGGGTGCAATAGCTGGGCACCCCAGACTTGAGATATCTTCGTCAGCCAGGAAGCAAACCAATTTAACTGTCATCTGACGAATGACAGAACAGCAAAGTCAGTCTAAAAGTGGGATATTGTTGCTTTCTATCGCAGTTCCCATGAACAAAGCAGATTTTTTTCATTTGATATTTCTCTTTGTTTGCTATTAAAATAATGATGCCTCACTTGCTACTGAATAAAAACAATAAGAAACGGGAGGACCCACAACAACTGAAACAAAACTCCATAAAATAATTAAACCTCAGACCTACCCAGACGCTGACATCAAATATGTAAAAGTCATTGATAGTTCTCTGTCTCATTATAGGAAACAGAGATTGATGAAACACAGCTGTGTTCACAGCAATTGATGGCATACATCATTTCCACAGCATTCACATTAAATTACTTAGCAGCTATAGTGCCAATACAGATTATGGGATAACCCAGTCCTTTCTTTTAATCTCAGGAATCTGGAATTTCAGGGTCAGATGAACCTTTTTTCCTTCCTTTTTCTGTTTTTTCTTTCAGGCAAGACAGATGAAGTAGTAATACCAAAGGCACAAGAATACCAAGTCTCCTCTAAGGAATATGTATTCACATCACACTCAAAAATAACCCTTAAAGTAATTCTGACATTTTAAGATATATTAATATCCAACCGCAGAAGCACAGGAAGAGGGAGAGAGGCTTAGACTAACAAGAAGTTCAAGAAAGATCCTGTAAAAGTATTGGCAATGCAGCATCCATCTATATGAACCACAGCTGTGACTTGTCTATTTTCATTACGGTAGATGAACTGGGAGCATCATGCCCTCAAAAAGGCAGCTGAAGTGACAGACGGTCCAAATGATGCTTTCTAACCAAAACTAGATGGTACTTAAATGGAAGACCATTCTGATCCATATTAAGTTGATCCTGGAATCACAACTGAGGTGCTCAAACACAGGAACTTTAAGCACCGAGTGACTTGGCTGAAATCCAGTTGATGTGATTAAAACTAGGCAAGTGCTCTGCTTGTCAGTTTTAGTATTCAAAGTCAGGTTCTGCACCTAAAGTAACTTTTCTTTTTGAAAGTAGACTTTGAAACTGATAAACACTCTGTTAAAATTAAAAAAGGACAGAGACTGAACAGGCATTTAAACAGGAGGCCAGACAAATAAGAAGCAAACCCTGTATCTGCAGGTTATTGTTCTCAGAAATTAAACTCACCGTGATATCTCTTTAATAAAGTAATAACACAAGGAAGCAGCAAGATGGTAAAGAGAGTATCTTCTGAAACTGGCAAGGGGTGGTTTAGTCTCAAGTGTATAAAGTGTGAATAATAAACATAAACTTGGAACATCAAGTGGACTAAACTATGAAGTAGCAATAGCCTCAGGAAACCATAAACGTAAAGACACCTGACCATGTTATTTATTTGATGAAAATGTGTTACTGAATCCCCCCAACTCAGACATGTACAAATTCCATGACACAAAGATCCTTTATGATCTACAAAATGTGAGTTTACCACCATTTCATTTTACTAAACTTTGAGACGATTGTTATATTGCAGCTTTTTTTCCCTAGTGTGGGTTTGGGGTTTTTTGATTGTTATCAGCTCCATTGACAATCTAATTTTTGTAAAGTTTTCAGGAAAGGTCATAAAAAACTAATTTAACTACTAGCAGGTTCACTAATGAAAAATGTAAACAATTTCATGTAAAACAAGTGAAAATTAACAAAGGCATTAAAAACGTTTAACACTCAAAGCAGATTCCGGTCTGCTGTTTAGTGACTGCATTTGTGTAAAGTGAGTTCACGTCTAAGAGGTTCATTACAATATCTTACACTACAACTCATCTGTCTCGAGAAAAGCAGTTTTAAAACATTTAATAAAAAACAGGTAAATGTTCTGAAGTTCCATTCAGTATCACATTTAATGCCGTCAGTCACTTGAGATTGAAAAAAAATGCAGAAGACACCTGAGATTGAGAGGAAAAAACCAGAATATATCCCATTTCTTGAAAATTTTCCTCTGTTATTGATGACAGCAAATGGCTGTGGACTAACTGGTTAAAGGTTGTCTTATTTCCACAAACAGTAAAAAACTGTGAATACCACAGCTACAGTTTTAACCTGAGATCTGACAGCACTACCAACCTGCTCTGTTTGCACAACATACAACCCCAATTTTCATTCTAAAGTTTCATGCTCTGGCACATCAGTTAGGAAGCTGCAATAATTAATCCAACACAGGGGGATGATAACCCATCTCAAAGCATATCCCAACAAACACCCCGTCCAGCCTGCTGGACACAAATGGCCAGGTCGTACCTACTTTGCGAAAGTCATCACCTCCCCTGGTAACTCTGCTGGTAACAAGACAGAAGCAGGTAGGAAATAAGAATAGAGGCAGAGGAACAAGAATCAAACATTGTCTTCTGGGATGTCTCAGAGATAAATTAATGCAACAATCAAGCACATATCTATTCCCCTGAGACAACATTGCGTAGCAAATTACTGTAAAAGGGCAGGACTACCGAGGGAGAAACAAGAGATTGATTCAAACCAGCTGAGATACTCACCATGGAGGAAGACATTGCCTATCTGGAAAGTACTCCAAATGGTTTTTTTTTTTTGCAGTTTTAAACGCCTAAACAAAGTCATATGCTGCAACTAATAAGCTCAAGGCAATGCTTCATCTGCCTTAGCCTTGTCTCAATCGTCCCAGGACATTCGCAAACACAAATGATCTAGGGGAGCCAAACGCACTATCAAGCAGATCATTCTGTCATTTCTTGAGGACAAAATAGACTCATTAACCTATTGTATATATTTGCATACATACAACAAATACAGCTGTGCACAGCCTTCCTCAGAGACATGAAAAGTGTCCTGGACCACTTTCCAGGCTGGGTGGTATGGTCTCAAACTTCCCAGATTTGTCAGGTTGATACACATCTCATTGACATTTCTGTTTTCTGTTAAGGCCTAAAACAACTCTGGGGAAACACCTCTCTGTCCTGGGAAGTTTGTTTGCAAATATTTCCTTATCTGAAATATTTCTCTGACCTGACAAGGCACTTTGTAAGTCCCTAAATCCCCAGTCTAATCGGAGATCCCAAAGTCTGATTTATGCAAGCAGTAACTGAGTTGTATTGCTCTGTGATAACGCCATTCAATAGTCATACAACTCTGCAGCAGCCTAGCATACAGCTGATTTTAAATGTGATTGCAGATGCAATTGCAGAGCCTGGAGAACAGTGATGTATAGCAGTAGACTATATTTTCATTTTTACTTCATTTTTGACCCTCTGGTGAGCTGTAGCAGAACGCGTATTTGCTGCTTTAATGAGGCTAGGCTGGAATCTAACGGTACACATATTGATTAGGAAGGGCAAACTCAGCTCCCCATCCATTTTTGCTGTGCTCTCGTGTTATTGAAAACAACAGAATAAATATGAAGCACAACTGGGTGATATTTAAGGCCTCAGAGTAATTTCTCTATGCCTTGTATCTTCACTGCTATTATTCCATGGACTGAAGTCACTGAAAACAATTCAACCTTTGTTTGACCAACCTGGCAGAAAACTCCTTTAAAGATCACCGCAAAAGGAACCAGGCAACTCACAAAGATCATTTGCCTTTCCGCTTTCATAGCATCAATGACAGTGCCTTTTCACTCTCCCCAGGATCAAGTACTTCCTTAAAAGATTACTGTATTGCTTAAACAGCTATATTTTTAGCTCTACCTGTCTACATTTTATACATACTGTATTATATACCTACACACCTCACATGTGAATCATACACCTCCTCATCTCCTGCTGTCCACAACTTGCTCAACCACAGAGCATAAGAAAAGGATTCTTTTTTGTTGATCACCATTGCTATGAGTGACTGAGTCATTCTTGCATACTCCAAGCTGTGTCTGAGACACAAGCATTTTAGTGTTTCAATCTATTTCATTCTTCCTTCTTAAAAAGTGCTTTCAGTGCAGAAGCAGGTGACACCCTAACAAGAGTGGTTTTGAGATGCAAATATCTGCAAGGGCAGCTGTCTGGGTGGGCCATCTCTTAGATGGGAAAATCCCCAAGACTAGCTCTGCAGAGGCCAGCCGCGCTTACACAGGGAGCAAGACAGCAGCAATAGATATTATAGTAACTGCACTGGAAAATTCCCCCCTCCTCCCCTGAGCATCTGTTCTACATGTGTTGAACAGATCTTCTTTGTCTCTTGTCCAGCAACATGCAAGCAAACCCAAGTTCCCCTGGAGAATGGAGGGATACAGGAGAAGTCAGCATAAAGATTTGTGCTGGAAGATAAAACGTAACAGCTTGTCAAACTGCAGACCTCTAAAGCTTAACACTTTCTTTCAAATTTGCTCTCACACTGCTATTCTCTGCCAAAAATATAATAAGTTTGTGACCCCAACATACATTTACTGCTTCTTATCAAGACATTTCAGATTTAAAAAAAAAAAAAAAAAAGGAGGAAAAAGGGAAAAAGTAGAGTGCATACACAAAAATCTAATTGGTGTCTATCTGTATCTTAAAATAAGGGTGAGATCTGTCCAGCTTTTAGCAATCACAAACATTCAAGGTAGCCTACAGTCTCAGGCAAACATTTTCTTTGGTCATTTCTTTGCAGAAGTGACTTTATTATCTCATGTATATGCACACACGCATTCCTTCAGCCTCCTCAAGAAATTCAAATTCTCAGTTTAACCCTGATATATTCAAAATGCCAAGACACCATATTTTGTGTAGCTGAGTGCCCAAAGCACCAAATTGTGTGAACTTCACACAATTTCATGTAGAATCACAGAGAAATCCAAGGCCACTAAAAAAAACATGAACTAAGATGGGGTTTCATTTTAGCTTAACGTATCCCCAGGAAAGTCTTGTACAAATGTTCCCAAGCTCCCTGCAATACTGCTGGCTTCAGGAAAGTAATGCTAAGTCAGAGCAGGATAAAACTCAAAAAAAAAAGTTTTATTGACAACTAAAACATATAAGCATGACCATGCTGTTTTCAGGTCCCAATGTACTTAGTTGGTAGCATTTGTCTGTACAGGTTCTTCTGGAGTCAGTCCCATGCTCTGAATTCACAATGCAAACAAAATTACCTCAGTTTTCAGATGGCAGCATATATCAAAGCATTGGTATTTCAGAATTTTCATTAATTCACACAGTTTCTGTAAATAATTATACGTAGAAGAAGAAGAAAAAAAATGGCCTAAAAACCATTCATTTGTCTCTCTCTGAACAGAAACACTGCAAATGCACATCCAGGGTGATATAAAACATGTATTGAGGTGAAAATCTTCACTATTTCACCAAGGAACTGGGAAAGCTAATACACATGCCTGAGGTGCAAAAACAGTGACTGAAATTTTTAACATTATCAACTAATTGAATTACTAAGTATTTTTAATTTTATCCCAGAGCACTGCTGTATTCAAACACTGGTCTACTCCTTTCTCAGGAGGCAACTTAAAACAACCACGAGACAGTATGAACGTTATTTCAGATCCCCAGAGGCGTCTCACTTTGATATTTCAGCCTGCAGAAGAAAAGGCTCTGGGGAGACCTTAGGGCAGCCTCACAGTACCTAAAGGGGGCTTACAAGGAAGCTGGTGAGAAGCCTTTTACAAGGGCATGTACTGACAGAACAAGGGGAAATTAATTTAAACTGGAAAAAAAGGTGGATTTAGAGAAGATATAGGAAGAATTCCTTCACTATGAAGGTGGTGGGACCGTGGCACAGGTTGCCCAGATAAGTTGTGGCTGTCCCATCCTTGGCAGTGTTCAGGGCGAGATTGGATGGGGTTTTCAGCAACCTTGTCTGGTGGAAGGTGTCCCTGCTCAGGGCCGGGGGTGCTGGAGCTGCAAGGTCCCTTCCAACCCAAATCATTCTGTGATTCTATGATTTCGAAATGGTATTTACTGACAGGTAAAGCATATGATCAGTACAGGAAGCACTCATAAGAAAAGAAAAAAGGAGGGACAGTGGAGACAAAGGGGGAATTTGGGACAAAGGCCATCTGGAGAGCTAAGATGACAGGTTCTTCTTCCACAGAGTTGGGCGGTGGAAGGTGTGCCTGACTGCTTCACCAAGGAAGCTCCCCCCATACCCTGTGCTCTGGCATCACCCTCAGGGTTTCCATGGGCATGGCACAGGCAAATAAGACACACTGGAGTTGCTGGAAGTCATCCCACTGCTCGCTTTGTCTGGACTGTGAGCCAGCCTTTCACAAGCTGTATGAGAGACAAGAAGGTTGGCTGCTTCCTCACACATACATTTCTGGCAGAGAGGGGTGTAATACAGTAGTAGCAGGTACTACAAAACCACCTGCAACCCCTGGTCTGGCCATAGAAGAACAAACAGCATGTGTCTGAGATCACCTGGATCCTTCATCCCTCAACCTGGGTGTTTCCTTATTGCGACCCTCTTCTCACAAAGGCCAGTCAGAAGCTGTCTAACAGGAAAATCTATTAGCTGCTGCTAACCTGGTCTAAACTTTAAAAGGTGAACAAGATAGTCCATATCCTCTTATGGATCCACCATGCTCCCCAGTCCCACAGGCTATTTCATTATTGCATTTCTTGTTGAGTACAGATCCACATTTTAATACTGCACATGATGGAAATTCTCTTGGTTTTCTGGAAT
The DNA here is from genome assembly GCA_024733675.1 of Psilopsiagon aymara. NCBI lineage: Eukaryota > Metazoa > Chordata > Aves > Psittaciformes > Psittacidae > Psilopsiagon > Psilopsiagon aymara. The sequence goes on along the minus strand of JANRGW010051530.1, from coordinate 11,838 downwards.
TCATTACAACCTTGACCCATTCCAAGCATAATGGAATGCATGAAACAATAGAAGGAGTCTCGCAACTGTCACCTCGGATTTGTCATCAAACGTGGAATATTGCAGGAAAACTTTCAAGATGTGAAATATATACCTTCCAAACTGGCAAAATAAGCAAAACAACACTTCGTCACGTTTAACTGGCTCTCAGGTGTCTCCCTATACCATTTAGCTGTCACTGCCTTGAAGTTCACTACAGTAATCCTGTCACATGGGATTTAAGCTTTATCAAGTGTCAGAAATGCACAAATATTCCAAGCATTTTGATATTATTGCAGTGTGTAAAGTATATATGTTTTAGCTGTAAGACTACTGCCTGTGTATATGCCATACACTTAATTTTTAGTGTGTCTTTTAATACAGTGTGACAGTTAAATTTACCAAGCTGTATCCACTCATTTCTAAGATATAAATTCACAACAAACCATCAATTAAATCTATACAATGGAACTTCTCAGGTTTGTCATGCCATCTATGCATAAGCCTAATACATTTCATCTACAATAATATCAAGACTATGCTCTGAAAACTTGAAACACAGCCACTGGCGCCTGATCTGGAATAATAGGCATTGCTGTAACTTAAAATGTGTTAGTTATAATATTTTTTTCTATGTTTTAGTGCAGAAGTGTGTGCGTTGGCTGAAACACAGCAGTGAATTTTTTGCTAACTTCGCCCAGCTAGAATCACAGAAACAATTTTAAGTGACCTATATGGTCAGTTGGATAAAATCTGTAATACTATATAAAAATAGTCAATAGTTCATTTGGCAACCATTAATCATCTAGTCAATTTTGAAATTAAAAATAAATAAAACTGAAAAGTGAATGCTGGCAAGCCTTCTACTGTTGGGTATTTTCCTCAGTATAGAATTACTGAAATAAACAGCCTCTGCCTCTCAGTAATAAAAGTATAGGTCTATGTAACCACATATTAATGTTATAGCATTTGAAGTTTCCGAGTCTTGGCTAAAATGAGCCCATCTGTTGTGCTCTGAGTAAGATATTCCCATAAAATACAGATGCAGTAAGAGATGTACACTTGCAGTCTCATGCTTTGAGGTTTAGGAAAAAAAGCTAAACCTTCTGTCTTGAAGAAAAAAATAGCTAAGGCAAACCAACTAAGCACAAATGGCTTCATCTTTTGATGTTGCTGGATCAAGCATTCTTTTCTGGCATGTTCAGAATCAAAAGAAACATCCTGATAATGAGACATACTGTTTTTGTGATCTTTTTTGATTTCCTGTATTAACATTAATGAAATAAAGAAGGCAACATCTGAAGCCTAAGGTCTTCATTCTTGCACAGCACATTAAAGAGTCCTCTGTGGCAAAAAGAAGGCAAAAAAAAGCTACATGCACATTCCTTAGAGAAAACCCATATAAAGTTGTTTTGTGATATGCAAACCTATTTCTTGTTAAGTTTAATGTTCTCTACTTACTTTCCTCATCTGTTTGCTCATCCTCCAATTATGTGAAAAATCACAGAAATGTTCAGGCAATTTACATTACTCATATCCTCAAAGCAGGATTTACCTGAAGCTAATATGACACACACTTCTCTATGCACAGGAGGAATTTCACCTATAGTTCATATATTTATGATCCAATATGGGAGGAATTTTTCATAACAACTCTCTTACTCTCTGACTTCCCAAAAAAAATTTTTGGGAAAAAAAGTCTAATTAGATATCTATAAACATATAATGTTTTTCTTTTCCTGTGTATCAACAGTGAAAATCATCTTCCCTCAAGTAAAAGAGCTGCAATACAACTTACTTTGGCAAGTCTCACAATTACTGGGTTTTGTTCACTCCTGCCACGATCAAAATACAAGTTTCAATTTTAAGTATAGAAGCTAAGTACCAGCATTTTGAAAACTGTACCGACTAAAAGCTTTTAGAAATGATTCCAGTATTCAGAAAGATATTTAAACCTGTGCAGAACTTTAAGGATAAAAGTTGATTGTATTGCCTGCAAACAAGATTATCTCCAAACTGGAGGTTTAGGTATACATGGTTTTCCTCTACTCTGAGTTAGAAAAACACCTTCAGTGACTATGATTCAATAAGGTACAGCAAATACGTGCGTAAGGATGATACCTTGTCAATCAGCCAAATGTAAAGCCATTGCACAGGAGCATTCCTCAGTGTTCAAGCTGTTTATGCTTTAGAAAGAAATCACTGCTTCATATACAGCACTGAAAAAAGAGAGCTCTAAGCATTACCATGTACTGAAGAAAGAATGTTTGCGAGCCTTCTGTTAGCCACCCAGGATGCCACAGAAAAGGCATAAGCAGTTTTCCACTTCTCTCTCTCAGCATACAAGAAGGACTCAAAAAGTCAGTAATAGCAAGCCCAAAGAACCTGTGATCTCTCTCCGATTACACCTATTGTGCTGGGAAATTAAAACCACAAGGGCAAAGTTACCCTCTCCAAACACATTTCAATTAACAAATTATTCTGTATCAGTTTGAACTTTAATAATTCAATGACATTTTTGAGCTTAACACTTGTCACTCTAAAATGGTATTTGTCATCTTATTTAACTACTCCTCATTTTCACTCTTCCTTGGTATCCTTATCATCACAATTTTGCAGTTTAATATGATTCCAAGTACAGTCTTTGTGATGCTCAAACTGGGGGGAGAAGGGGGAGCAACATCCCCTTGTATTTGTTTAATGATTATATAAAAAGTTATGCCCACATTAGTTTTGTGTAGAAGCATGAGAGAAATTAGGTGCAAGAAAGATGTTACCTACAATTACTTCACTGAAGATAAAAATAAGATAAAGCACTTCTAAAGAATCTGCAATGTTTTCATGTTACATTACCTAAAAAAAAGCATCCTTCACTTAGACATCAGAATAGTTAGAGCAGTAATAAATGTCATACAGCCACTGCCTGGACCTAAACATGCTGAAGAAACAGAGCACCATTCTTCGGACTTTCGGTTTAGTTACTTCATCATTCCCATTAAGGTCTTACTTTTGGGGTATCTAATTTCTCAAAGCTTATGACTGCATAAACATTTAAGCTTCTTATTAATATAGCTGAGCTTATTTCTTTTTATCTTAATATATTCAGTACCTCAGAAGGCGCCACAGCTGGAATGCAGCTCTTGGATATGATCATAAGTGCTTCAAAGGGAAATGGAGAGGTCAGCATGCCTGAAAGAAAAGATATTGCCACTGCCAAGGACCAAAGAGATTGTGACAAGATGGGAATACAGAAGTTAATATGGAAAACCTGAAGTAGCCAAGATGACCAGGGACAGAACCAGTGAGGTTCTAATGGTAGGAAAATTAAATTACTTTGCTTTTTGAAAAGCAACCACAGAGGAAATTCAACATACAAGAAAAGCCTTAACTAGAGGCAAGTGAAGGCTGATAACCCAGTACACGGCTACAACAAAGAGATTCCTTATACAAATCAGCTTAGGCAAAACAAAAGCACTTCATAAATCTTTATCATTTCTGAGAGGCAGCCCACACAATTTTGGTCAAGTTAAAATATTGTGAGGTTCTGACATATTTGAATAACTAATTGGGCTGGTTTTGTGTGCATTTACACACACATCTTTAATTTTTGGCTTCCAGCCATACTGGAAGTAGTTAAGTAGCATAGGAAAATTCCTCTTGCAAAAGAAACATAATGTATCAGTTTTGTTCAAAGTAGTATTAGTAAATCAGTGTAAATGAAATCAGTATTTGCCCCCACTTGGCACAGAGGGAACAAAGTCCTAAACTTATTAAGAAACTTCAAAGGAAATACAAAAAGGAAAAGGTCTAATGAAAAGGAACATTTATATGGACTTTCAAGTAGTTTGCGCCCATACACAAATATTTGCTTAAGGATTACTCTTAATGAAAATTCTCCGTATTGTGTTCAGCCTTTGTAACATCTTTCAATTTTCTTAAAGTTAGCCACATCCAGCAAAACAAGCACTCCAGATGTTGCAGTGTTTTTATAATGCAGACAGATATCTTGTAGGTAAGATCACCTCAACCATTTCAGTTGTGCATGTTTTGAGCCATATTGCTCCCCTACACACAAGAAGTTGAGCTCCTTTTTGGGTAAACAGTAAACACAATGAAGAGAACCACAGATTTCACACATTTGTTATTTACATGGTCCAAATACTTAAGCACTCCCATATTAATTTATTGTCCCTAGCAGGTACAACAACTCTCGTACCTCTGTGAAAACTTCATGTTACAAATGCTACATTTGATAGCCAAGGGCAATGATCAGCTAACTAAAATTGGTGAAGGACAGGCAAGACAGGAGAGCCATTTTGTCCACTGAACAAATCACGATAACATCTTATCAGTCAAGAGGGCTTAGCATGTACAGGAACCTACAACGGATATCATAGATGGTCCAGAGTCAACAGTACATTTAATTGGTTTTGAAGAAAATTATTGAGCTCTGGGAGAAATAGGGTAGAAGCTACAATTCTGGAAGACCAAATATTCTACTTTTCCCATTGTCCCACTAGTACAGCCTTTAAATGGATTTAGGGTATGTCATTCCCCAACTACAAGTATATATCCGTTGGGTCTCATACCCAAATGCATACCAGTTTATTCATTACTGATGAAATTCATATCCGCTGCACCTGTATACTAGATTGTCATTCTTCTGCTTGTCAGCATCCTCTGAAGTACTGATACATTTGATATTATAAAAGAAGACAGATTAATATTGAAAATGAACCTTTCAAAAGCCTATGTAAATACAATCACTGCATTAATTTCAGACACTTCAAAGTTTGACAGAACTACATTTAAAAACTAAAGTATCAGAAAGCCACTCTTTCTAGTCAGAAATTGTACTAGCAAGTGAAGTTATGCTAGCAGTGTTAAAGAAATAAGTACAAGATCTGGTTGCGAAGCATACATGAAGTATGAATTCAAAAATAATGCACTCGCACAAAAACCTGCTAAAAAAAAGAAAGCTTCACTGTTGTTCGACATGCAATTTTCTATTCACTTCATCCAGATTAACAAATGCAGCTACAGATTCCCTGGGTCAGAAACCCTCTGTAGTAACATAAAAACCTATGCATTCAAAACATCTCTTTTACAACAGGTTTTAATAGTTGTCAAATACTATTTACTTTGGGATTTCCATCTCCAGTAGCAATGCATTAATAGTAAAGCAGTCCAATCCACAATCCAGATTCATAAAAAAGTCCAATTTCTGGTGAAGTTCTTTGCCTTATGACAAATCAATACTTGCTACTCACACCGCAACTCCAGAGATATTGAATGGACATACGTGTTTAATCCTTAGCCTGCTAAGAAAGAGCAACTGAAATCTAAGCAAATCCCAGACACAGCCAAGTGGTAAATGAAGACTGCAAAGCACCCCATCACAGATAATACAGGTCTTAGCAGCAATTGTTACTTGTGACTCATTCTATCTTATAGAGAAGGATAACTATTGGAACTTGCACTAAATCATCAGAACAAATGAAGCCTAAAACCAGCTCCATCAGTAAGCTTTTGGATGCCCAAACAGACCCCTCTCCTGTACACAATTTCTGGGGGCAGAATTTTCAAAAAGCAGCAAGTTCACAGGCCAAGTCCATCTGAACAGCACAACCGATAAAATGGAACTAGTTTTTCATCACGGGACATTTAATTTCATTCTCTCTTTATAGGTTTTATACTTGAAGATAACTGGAAAATGCAAATGGGTTTCTTCATTTATGCCACAGACTGATTTTTTCCTACAACATGACTTGAATTGTACACTTAAAAAACACCACAGACCAAGGGTTAAAAACCAGTATCATTAATGTCATAGAATTTAGCATAAGAATTTCAAGAGCTAACAATGCTTGTTTTAAATTAATTTGAACAAAGTCATTTATGTTTGTTGTTACAGGTTTTGTTGTTATGTCGTTATGTTTGTTGCTACAGGTTTGGTGTTAGATTTTTTTTTACATGCTCTTAACCAGAAATCTAAAAAGCAAGAGTTCTGGTTGATTTTATTTCCGTAAATTGCAACCTAGAAGTCTCTTAATTTGCCCACAAAGAGCAAAACCAAGCATCTGATTCTCACAATGACAATCTACACATCTATGATTTTTCCTGACATAGAATCACAGAATGGTTTGGGTTGGAAAGGCCTTAAGGTCATCTGGTTCCAAACACCCTGCCATGGGCAAGGACACCTCACACTAGACCATGTTGCCCATGTTGTCTGGTTATCATATAACAATTACAGCTTTGAAGCCTGCTTTAGTGATTAAGAAAGGCTGCTGCGAACAAACCTTCTTCATCTAGTTACAGACACCACAGTTGCTTCATGAAAGGAAGAGCCCTTGACAAGCAGAGTGCCTTCTAGCACAACTGTGCAACAAAAGTTGAATAACAGTCTAATCTAATGTCTTCTTCTGATCCATTAGAAACACTTTTTGCAGCCTTTGAGTTTTCTTTGATGACTTTTCACCTGAGTATTGATCACAGTTGACTACGTTTACTTCATAGGAGGTTGATCATATCATGCAATCAAACTGCCCCTCTGAAGTATGACATATAGAACAATAACCTGTTTGAATTGAAGATTCCTTTGTAAATGAAGCCAAGCCACAAGATCAGAACACTGTGATTGCATAGAAGTGCAATGAGTGACATGGGTTATTTACTGATTGATACTTCCCTGTAACAATAACACCAGCTTCTACTGGAGAACATCTGGAAACTTTATAGTGCAATAGTTCTTTAAAAATAATGAGGTCTATCAATCATTTGTATGACCACTGAATATGAAAGAGCTTCATGTTGTCTATAAAACAACCAGACTTGATGCTACTCACTCATGACTGGTGATTTTACTTTGGCCAGGACAAATAGGTATCTGCAGAGCAGCTGCTGTAGTCATAATACAGAGTATCTTCTTTGAATGGATTCATGTGCCAAGACTATGGAGTGCACGATGTAGAAAATAGCTCACCAAAAGAAAAGAACAAAGCCACAACTACAAAGGTAAATAAGTCAAAGAGACTTAGCTCAGTAAAATTTATAGGCGTTATCAAACCTCAAGCGTGACTTCAACCATCCAAATGCTAACAAAAATCGGTCATTTGTTGGTTAATTTGTTGTTTATTATTTCTTTTAATTATGCCACTTCAAAGAACACAGGTAAGTTGTGATGTTATTAATTCTCTCTCAATACAATCAAGGTTCAGACTAATGTGTTAGGAGACCATACAGTGTAAGCAAAGACAGAGCTGGACAGACAGATAGAATTCACTTTTGTAGAAACTTACTTCTCATTAGTAGCAGCATAATTTCAGAAAAGGAAGCCCAAATACTCACATGAGTGACTTGCATTGTTCATTATAATATCACTTAGTTCTGCAAAGACAAGCAAATTAAACTGTCAAGGGTTTTGAGCTCTTTCCACTCTCCAGTGTCGCACAACTGGTCAATTGCACATCTCCTGCTCACTGCACACATTCAATAGTGAGCGTAAGCAGTGTATGAATGTGAAACTGGAGAAAGGGAAGAGAGAATGAAACAGTGCTGATGACAAGGGGTGAGGGGGTTGGAAATGACAGAGAGGAGTTCTTGAGGTTGCAAAAAGGGACAACAAAGTCAGAGAGTTTGATGTCATAGCTTAGGAGCCTCTGTGATGCTTGGGGCAAGTACACCTGAGGTTTTTAGTCTGAAGAATTTTTAGTGACTGCCAAAAAGACAGGATTCAATCTCAGATTCCACAGATCAGATCCTTGATCCAAAAAATTCACTTAGGCAACTAACATTAGATGTCTCTATCTGCATGAAGGCATGAAATCAAAGGTCTGAATTTTCTTTGGAGTTCCTACCAAGCTGAATTATTTCAGATTGCTGGAATTAAACATATATGAAAAAGCAGTTACTTGGATTCAAGGAGACTGACTGTCTCTTTCCATATATTTTTCCAGGAAAACTCAAATAAGGTGGGTAATTCTCATTTAATATCCAAAATGTCATTTCAGGAGAGACTTTCTCCTTTTGAGTTCAGGCAACTTTCAAATTTAGTACAAAGTCCTTCACTATGTCAATGGTATTTACTGTTCAACCTCACATTTTCTAACCAGTTTTTCCTTTTGTTTCCATCTCTTTCTCTAGGTGGGGAGAAAAGAATTAGCTAGCCAGTTACATTTCCAAAATAAAGATAACAACAGCAACTTGGGGGTAAAGAAATCAAAGCTAAGGGAGAAATGTATTGACTTCTCCTATCAGGCACCAATCCACACTTTCAGCAACACTGCTGCAACACTGCTTCCCTCAGTACCCCAATCATTTAGTCCTTTCTTCTTAAAAGTTATTCTGAGAGGCCTGTAGTATACAACAAGAGAGTTGCATAGAGCAATGTAATGTACAAGTGCTCGATAAAAATGTGGAGAATAGAGAAGCATCCCAGGCATGCAGAAGGCCAATGAATTATCCAGGTCACTAGAAGTAAATAAAGCCTGATTGTCAATTTGTCTATTTTTTCATTAAATTTTGGGGTGAAAAAAGATCTGCTATCATCCATGTATAAAACCCTACTGCATCACCTTAGGGAAACCTAGTCAGAACTATTAGCCTGTTGCATCTTTTGATGCAGAACAGAAAGCACTTTGTGTCCAATCCTGTACAAGGTGCAGAAATCACAGAGCAAGAGCAGCATAGAAGGCAGAGTTTGACTTCCTGAGCCACAGCATTTCCTTGGTACTGTCAAGCAACACAAGGATTCATCGTCATTACCCAAAGCCTGTGCTTTCTGACGAGTTTAGTCTGAGAATCTCTTCATGGAACACCTTAATGCAATAATACATGCACTCTTGTATTGACTGAAGCATCCTCACTCTTCCCTTTTACTTCAGCCAGAGCAGATAAGGTATTAATAAGTCTCTCCCTTGACACCAGCCAAACTTGCATCAAGACCCATCTGCATACTACCATGTGGAAGACTCAGCTACCCTAAGAGTTTACAAAGGAAGAGTTGGTAATAAATCTGTTTCTCACACAAGTACCTGCTATATAAGTACATGCACTACAACTGAATACTTGGAAAGTAGCTATTTATAAGCAGAGAGAATAATTAGGCTCATTTTTCACATTCAGTACAAGACAGTTTCTTAAGACCAAACTGATGAAAGGGTTGAATGCTGAGTCTGAGGCCAAATGGAATATCGCCCTTTCAGATCAATGTAGAAAAATGGTCTCCTGCCAAACAAATAAACAGAGGGAAAAATATAAAAAAAAAAAAAAGGCAAGCAAGCCCAGTTATACTAACCTTTCTAAGAAACATTTCCAAAAATACTTATTGGCCTTATCCGGAGTGGAAAGTTTCAGAATGAGCACCAGAGGTGTTTTATTTTAGCTTGGCATGAGCAGGGAAATTATAGGAATTATTTCTAAGTGAGGCAAATGCAGCTGCTTCTCAAAGACACAGTTTAAGGGTTCTACATCAAGCCTTGAGAGACTTGTAAAGAGCTGGCATGGTTTCATTTGAATTTAAGAACCTTTTTTTTTAAAAAAAGAGCCAGTTGGATTCTGTTGTAACAGAGCTCAAGGCAACACCATTAAGACAATAGCGGGAATACAGTGATCAACTGCTCCAAAGCGTCACCACATTCAAGGCTAGGCCCTCTAAAACTCCTATTAAAATGACATCAATCCAAAGATTTCAAATAAGAAGAGGAGGAAACTTGTCAAGGATTATAACCTCCCTTAGATTAAGCAGATCACAGTTACTGTACAGAAACAGTCAGAAACAATTCAGAAGAGAAAGATTAAACGCCTCATTAAAGCTTGCCAGACTTGTGACTACAGGAAACATTCCTGTTGTGTGTGAACTTTGGGTGGGAAGAAAGAGATATGAAGGCTGGTAGTTAGCCACATAGAGAGCTTTGGACTAACCAGAGATTACGTCTCCCTTTGGGGAAAGGGTCATACTGGCCAGTGAAGAATAGAAGAAAAGTCTAATGTGCAAGCAGAAAGTTTCTCAGTTTTCAGCATGAAATTCTTCATAAAATATAAACATGGAGAAATGAAAAATTGATAACTCTTTTTCTAAAAGTATTTTAGTCATTTGTCATGCTGACACAACCAATGACTGTTCCAGACAATAAAATTGTATACCAGTTTCCTATGAAAGCTGGGTTTTGGCTGGATAAACCAAAACTCATGTCCTCTCTGTGGAAAGTCCTACATGTTTGTCCTCTGCATTTTTGAAAGGCAGATTTTCTGGCAAAAAACAATTTTGACCAAAATGCATTTACAAACAACACCCAGGTCTGAATGCAGCAGTAGGCCCTAGGAACTAGGTTGGAAGGCAGCAGTACAGCTATAGAGGTTGCTGTGGCTTTGGGGGTAGGTGCCAGAAGCGTTAGATGACTTGACACCAAGCACCTCTTAGACTCACGCTCAGGAAGGCAAAGCTTCTTTGAGCACATTGTTTCATCTCATGGGTCACACCAAACATTCACACAACCTTTCTTTCTCCTTCATGCATTTTACTTCAACTGCCTCACGGGAAAGCAGACAGCTTGCAAGTTTGTTCAGGTTCATTCTGCAGATAGACAGAGCACTTGCATATACGGTAACAGATAAGTATTTAACGTCTGAGAGACTGCTGAAGAAGATGGAACTTTCCCAAGGTCCATTCAGTGTTTATCCCCCATGCATCAAAAATCCCAATTCCACGGCTTTAAAATTGCCAGCATATTTTTAAAATCCCTTTCCACTAGACACATACTCAATGTTTATGATTTAGTAGGAAAATTCCAACATGGCATTCAGTAAGAACACTAATTTTTGCTGTATTTGTCACTCTTCTAAAATCTTGCTAACCGTAATTGCAGTTTCCAAGACTTTGAGAACTATTTAAGGCACTGCTAATCTAAAGCTACAAATACAGTTCACTGAGAAAACATAAGAAGAGGTTCCATGCATTTCAGAGTTTTATCCTAAGCCAGCACTCCTGCATAAGGCAGTAGAGCCATTCATCCCTGTTTTCCATGGAATGATGAAAGACCACAGTTTCTGCAAAGTGTGGATGTCAACAAATGTCATCCCTAGCAAGCAGGAAGGAAGTAATCGTTCCTACACCAAAGGTATGTCTCTGAAAATATTCTCTTCTATATAAAGCAAGGATATTTTCATTCAAATGTGTCAAACTAACACTAAAATTGTTGCATTTTCATGCAAGGGCTGTGAAAAGACAAATAAAATTAAGTAATTTTCATCCAGCATAGACTGAAAAAAACACTTCAGAAAATACTGTGTTCAGTAATAAATCATGAAATAAGCATAGCATGTGAAGTGGAGCTTTCATCGGTAGCAAATACCATCAAGGTGACAAATAAATATTTTGCAGCTATATTTTCAAGTACATTTCAAGCGTGCCTCACTTCATATCAGATCTCTTAGGTAAGGAGCTTGCTATTCTAACAACGGCTTACCAACACTGCTGACAGATTCTGTATATAAACAGTTTGAATCCCCACATGTGATAAGATCAGAAAATACACAATAATAAATATAATCATAGAATCATAGAATAGTTAGGGTTGAAAAGAACCTTAAGATCATCGAGTTCCAACCCCCCTGCCATGGGCAGGGACACCTCACACTAAACCATGCCACCCAAGGCTCTCTCCAACCCAGCCTTGAACACTATCAGTGATGGAGCATTCACAACTTCAGCTGCTTCTGCAGCTGTGCCCAGAGCGTGGCCGCCAGGGGCTGGGATAGCCCCTGGAGACAGACACTGCCTCGGGGCCAGCAGCCCAAAGGCTTCCTCTGAGGGCTGCT
>JANRGW010051529.1:0-18621 GCA_024733675.1 Psilopsiagon aymara | reverse complement strand
GGGTGCCCAGAGAAGCTGTGGCTGCCCCATCCCTGGCAGTGCTCAAGGCCAGGTTGGACACAGGGGCTTGGAGCAAATCTGCTTGGAGCAAATCTGATTTGGGTTAACAAGTGCATTGAATTGAAGAGATGACATTTTCTCTGCTTGCTTTGCAGTAGTTTCAAGTTGATCAAATCCATTTCAGAATGTTCCCCAGTTTTATGCAGACTCACTTGAAATAAGTGTAAGCAAAGCGTGTTCATTTTACCAGTAGGTCAGCTTATTAGGTTTTAAAAGTGCATTTTTACTGTACCGTCATCAGCAGTAAAGGCAGAAAGGGAGGAGCAGTGAAAGAAAACCCAGTTGATAAATAGTTTCTTTGCACATATGTAGGTAAAGGTGTGTGTATTTATATGGGTAATGGTGATGGCACTGATGGAGCAGACAAGTTCTAGCATTATAATGACAAATCATAAAAGGTGATGCACTTTATTCAAGGATGAGTCTTATTGGAGACTTCATTATTTCCTACCCTCATCAAATGGGACACTGATTGAGACAACCCAGCAAGTGAGGGGCCCAGCTGAAACACTAAGCCGTGTCTATGCAGTAAGTTAAAGAGAATTGAAAAGAAGCCCCCAATTTGAGAGCAGGGAAGAGATTCCTGCTGTTATTTTCAGTTTGACATGTTTGCTGTTAAATGTGCACCGAGTTCAATTCTGTTTGTGCTCTGGTTTAGGTATTTGAATCCTGAAGTCCTTTTATTCATCCTGTCATCTGTCATTGATGGAACTGACTTCTGTGACACCGTTGACAGGATTTATCTGAGAGTTTGCTGGATGGCACATTTCATAAAATCAAGTAGAAATCAAAGGGTCCATCATCTGCGGGATGTGGGATTGGTGGTCAATGCGTGAGGATGGTGCTTGGGTTCTCAAGAAGCTATTGTAGAACTCACACAATCCCCTTTTGCAGGTTTATCTCCCTTTATGTCTGTCCATGTTCATATTCCCTTCAGATTGGGAAGCAAAATGTTGGTTTTCTTCTTTTCTTCCCTAAAAGCTGCCAGATAATCAAATCTGTACCTGCATTTTGTTCTGACATTTCAGAAATACTCAATATTGTATTCCGGTGATAATGCTTTCTGAAGAAGGAAGGAGATGGCCCATTTAATAATGTATACTTCATTTACAGTTTGGAGCGTTAGCCAACTACTTGTGATGATCCTTCTTCCAGTCATGATACTGATCTATGCGGAGCCCTAACTACATTTTTAAGTAGAAAAACAACTGAATGATACATTCAAAATAATTCATGGCGAGGAAATAGATGTATTTCAGCATGGGAGAATATTTATGCATTATTTAACAGCAATAATGTTTGAATTCATACATTATGCAAATGCCATTATAATCAGGAAAATGAAAGAACTTGGACTGCTGCAACATCTTTAAATCTACCATTAGGTACTTATTTGTGCATATCATTTAATAGTGCACAGTGTTGGAGTGTGTCACAGGAAGAGAGAAGTTATCAGAGCCTCACAAGGTTGAAAGCAAAGCTGATAAATCCTGATTACTACCTCGATGCTAATGGCTATAAATTTATCAGCAAACAAGAGTAAAGGCTTTAATGGTAATTTACATAAACTGGGGTTTTACACACAGTTCACACTTGGCGTTGTGATCCTTATCCATCCTCATCCCCACACAACAGCCCTTCGCACAGCGTGGGCTGAGGCTGCCAAATTGTGTTTTCCTTAATGTATCAGCAGCTATGTTCCAGAGCTCTCAAACCCAGCGAGCCCCACCATATACACTCAAAGCTGCTTCTGTCTCCTCTTAGCTTCAAGACAAAATAGCTTTTAACAACAGTGATCAAAAAGCCTGTCATTTAGTGAAGAGCATCAATAGACCTTCCCTCTTCCTAGTTAGATCTGTTCCAATTCCTGCTTAACTAACTTCATAAACCCACATATCTGTATGCGTGCGCTTCAGGGCAGTATTTTTGTGCCATGTTTCCTTAATCTTTCTGTTTTCATCAATGGTTTCTTTCCCCCTCCTCATGGCCTCCTCTTGACTTGCTCCAGCAGCCTCTTATGTTGAGGACACGGTACTCCAAGTGCAGGCTCTGGATATATGAAGTCGTCTGTAGCATGTTGTCCTCCCATGTTCTGAAACAGAATCACAGCTGCTCAGACCCACGTCCTCAGAAGTGTCTGGGGATATTAGTTCCTATTTGGAGCCTAAGAAATGGAGGGTTTAGCTCTGTTCAGCTCACAAAACCAGTAAATGGGTCCTCCTTGTCTTGTGGAGAATGCTGGAGAGTATGGATCTGGTGGTGATGATTAACAGGAAAAACCCCCAGATGCAATTCTTTCTGGTGTGCTCTTCTTTGTCCTTATGGGAATGGGAACTTGAGAAGTAGCAGTGCTGATTATCTCCTGCTTTTCAGTCTCCTACCTTTGACAAATACATCCTGGAGGGAACGGGCTATGGGTGATTCAGCCAAATTGGAAGTAAACATTGCACCTGAGTGTTTTCCTACGAGACTTTAGGCATGCTTAACACGTTGGCAGGAACGAAATAAAACAAAGGAGCATCCTAGTCAGCGAAGGGATCTTGCCTGAGGTCAGCATTTGGGAAAACAAAGCCATCAGGAGTCACAGGGATGCAAAGGGATGAAGAGAGAGCAGGTTGAAGAGTTCCCTTGGAGTCCACGAGGAAACAAAATCCCTTCCAAATTATTCATATTGCAAAACTCTTCATTGTTTTTTAATACCCAATATTTCTGTTAATGATAAACAGGAGAGCAAATTAAAGTGAAAACCAATTGCACTGAGGACATTCCATTTTCTTAACCCATTCACTAAAGCTGGCCCATCACTCGTCAAGGAGTGAGTTACAGAGGGAATTTCCTCTCTGATTTCACGTGGGGTGTTGTATGGCAAGCAAAAAAAAAGCCTTTGCACGCAGATGCCATTAATCTGGCCTGTCTCAGGAGCACTGTATTCCCATGGGAGCTCAGGAATTCAGAACAGATCTTCTCGCAACTGGATGGCATTTAGATACATTTTGGGCACTCACCAATTTGACTCCAGTCCATCCCCTGGAATACTGACTGTGTTAGAGGCTTCCAGATATGATTACTTGTCATGGCAGAGTGGATGCAATACTGTTTGCTCCTTCATCAGAAAGATTGTGCCAAGGCTTTTGCTGTAAAAACCTCAATTGCTAACAAGAAAACACAAATTCAACCAATGTATTGTGCTCCTGGCTAAGAACTGGCGTGCAAGAACTCATCCTGGGAATCTTTATTTGCAGCGAATGACACTAATTTCTCACAGTACAAAATAATGCATAAAGTCCCTTTTGTTGCATAAAACTAAGTAAGTTTAATGGCATTGTAGCAAGCAGTTGTTATAAAGCTGGATGGGAAGGAGAGGTGGGGACAGTGGGATGCAGCAGGGATAATAATGTGTGTCCAGTCCAGTGCCAGCTAGAGGTCACCAGCTGATAATGGAGAGGAGGCAGGGCTGTGCAAACCGGGGTGAACATGTTGTGCAATGATAAATCAGTTAAATGGAGATTAACTCTGGAGTAGTTATAGGAATGTCTTTGCCATTACGTTGCAGACCATTATATGGCTTTGGCAGTGACTGCTGAGTGCTGCCTATACAAAACCTGGTTATCACTGCTGTTGGACCTGGTTGTTGTGCTGTTTGTGAACTGAGGTTGAAGTTAGTCTCGGGTGGGTTTTCACATCCACAGGGCCTGAACACAGTGAGGAAGCCCAGCCTTAGCTAGAGCCATGCGTTCACATCACTTCCATGCTTCCCCCTGGATGCTGTGCTCCTTTTGGCCAAGCAGATGGTGCAGCATGCAGTAGAAGCTGTCCACCGTGGCTGTGTTTTCCCTCTGATTGCAGCTCCTGAGATGAAATAGCAGAAAGTGCCAAATCCAGGCAAGCCTCTGTGTGAACAAGTGTCCTGGATTCCATCCCTACCACAGAGAAGCACAGCAATCACAGTATGGGTAACTCTAAAGCTGTTGCACTGCAGAAGTCATCTCTTTTGCCTAATGCAACCCTCTTGTTTTGGCAGCATGGGTGAACTCCAGCTGGAGGAAGCTCCTTCTTGGCTAAGAGAATACAGCCCCCTTAAGAACCAAGCTTTAGATTTCTATAGACTTAGAAGAGTTCCTTCTAAGTGATGGCGATGAATTCTACACACCTGAAACATGCCAAAGGGGTTTTGTTCCAGTGGTTCAGTAGAACGCCTACTTGTGGAAAAGCATCTCTGGGCTTTGTCAGCTCTACCTTGTTTGGAGTAGGACTATGGCAGCTCTTCTACTGGTTTCTGATTGACCTAAGGTCTTGCACCAAAATCCACTGAAGCCAATAGAAAAATCCCCTGAGAGCCCAAACTTCAAATTGCTGTGGTTTTCCCCATTCAGGGTCATCCAGTGTCTGCTCCCATTGTGCCAGGACAGGGCCAGAGTACTTTCTTTTTGAGACAGAACAATTCAGTCCAACAGGAGACTTGGCACTGGCTCCAAAAGGATTGTAGCTGTTGAGTTTTGGCAGTCCTTGTTTGCAAGGTTTAAGGTATGCTATGCTTTTTGCACAGTTTTAAGGTATGCTATACTTTGTGGTCATAGTCTGCATGTGCATACACCTTGATGTAACAGCAGTTTACATCTCATCTGACATTGTTTCTCCGAGGAGTCTCCTCAGCATCATGAGACAAATAATGCTATTTCAACCTAGCAGAGTAATTCAACTTCACATCGTCAAAATGCTGTATCTTTACCATGAGGTTCTCTGTGCTGTGGCTCTCCTAAGCTTGCTAATTCCCTTGGGTTTTAATTAGAACCATTTCAGCCACCTTACAGCATGCAAATGCTGAGGCTCCTCAAACCACTATTGATAAGATGGCTTCTTAATTGATTTTTCTTTTGTTGCAATTTGCTTCTCTCCCAGTTTGTTGTAGCCACCATTGGCATTTGTCACTTCTTCCAGTCACCGAAGCTTCCTGCCTTAATAAATGCACATATTAGACGCTATTCTCTTTCTCTGCTTGCTAGGTGTATAGTGCCAGGCAGGAGAAGGTCACAATGATGTTAAATTTCCTGCGAAGCAAAGGATCAGAGTGTAAATGAAATCTTGAAAGCTGGGAAATGAGAATGTGCAAGTGTAAATAATGTATTAATTATTGACAGCTGAGGGACTGAAGAGTCCTATTTAGTAATGACGTCTTCATTGTCACACTGCCTGACACTGTCTCAGGTAGTTGGAGCTTAAGAACAGCTTTTCTCCCCCAGGACAGTCACTCTTTCAATTTACCAGGGTAACTATTGCGACCTTTTTGCTTTCTTTGCCTTTTCTTGTACTGTAGCCTGGGTGTTTGTTCCGTGAGGGGAGAAGCAAATCCTCTTATTTCCTTGTGGCAAGTCATATTATGATGGTACGAAATGGATTTCTCTCTTAATAAAGGCTCATGATAAAGGTGCAAAAGGAGATTCCACCTCATCGGTTATTTATGGAAGTTAAGATATAGTTTAGGAAAAGACATACGGTAGCTAAAGGGCTCAGTTTGGCCAACAGGCCTTCCCAGCAATGACTACTGCTTTAATCCGTGCCAGAAGCAGAATTGATTTCACCATGGTGAAACACTGGTAGGGTTAAGGAAAGGTGTTTCTGAGGTAAAAGGCTTTAAGTAGTCTGCAGCTTCCAAGCATTGCACAAAGTCTGGGAATAGCTGTAAATTCTTTAATATTTTAGTTTTTTTTTTTTTATTATTTAGTTTATTATTAATTTTTATCATATTATTATTTAATATTGATCCTTGTTACAAATCAGTGCAGAAAGAATTCCCGTGATCCAAAAGAGGTCTTGGTGTAGCAGCTGTTTGCATAAGGCTGCTGGAGGTAAAGAGCTGGGAGCTTCCAAATACCAAGAGTTAAAGAGAAAAGTACCAAATGCCACCAAAGACACCTCCTGTCCCGTGTTTGCCAAAGGAACTAAGAACTTTCCTGCACCGAGGAGTTTAACCTGTGCAGGAAATCTGCTCTATTGCTTCCCAAGGACCTCAGCCCGCTCCTCACTGGGACACGTGTGACCCCCAGCCCCAGGCAAGGGGCTAAACTGCCCTTGTGCAGCCCTGTGCCACCTCCAGTACCCCTCTTGATCCCACGCTTCTGCTTGATTTCACCCATAAAGAGCAGATTTTGTCCCTTCTGTAGGGGCCTATAGGTTTGGGGAGGCTTGCGAGGCTCTCGCAGCGGGTTGGAACTGGATGAGCTTTAAGGTCCATTCCAACTCAAGCCATTCTATGGTTCTATGAGAGCAGTGGCCATTCACTCCCTGTCTGGGAATGCTCCTGGGGGGCATTTCTTTAATCTGAATGATTTAAGTTAGACCTGGTGAAATGTTCCACCTGGAACGAATTTTCCTCTTCTCAGCTGAACAAAGGCTCGCTGTGGCTTTGGCCAGCCGTGTGCTATTGATTCCCTGAGCAGGTTCTGCTGGTGGCTCTGCTTGCCCAGATTCCTGTCACAGGGATGCTTCCAGCTCCACCACCCACTTCCAAGGTGTTATTTACAGGTGCTAATTCCACGTGGGGAAGATGCAGCTCGCTTTCCGAGCCCGTTGTTGTTTACAGAGCCTGTCTCTCAAGTACTAAAGCCCTGCCATATGTGATGCTGAATATAGGATGGGCCCTTCTTCTCCTGGCCAAGAATAGAACTTTATCAAAATGAAATTCCCTGCTCATTTGAGCCAGTCTCCATAGCAACAGCACTGTACACCTGTGATGTACAGGCAGAAGCCAATACAACCTCTGAACTAGGCACAATAAGCCATGCCTCATCCCCCTGTCAAAGGCAGAAGTGTGTTTCCGATGCAGATAGCACCTAAATCTATGCGCTTACGGATGCGTGGTCTGGCTATGCCGTCCTTGGATTCGGCATTACCCTGCTTCCATTTGGTAAATAAATACAAATATGCTACTTACACAAAGTTATACACTTGGAGGAATTCAATATATTCTTGTCCTGAGGGAAGCCTTTCTAATGCAAACGCTGCACAGAAATAAAAGCTCGTGCTTGCATTTGTTCCTGTAAGGATTTCTTAATTCAAGGAATTCATAAAACGCCTCACTCTGGCAAATCAGTCAACGTGGTAATAGCACAGCATTGGAAAAGGCAAAAATAAGGCAGGCAATTGCATGCTGAATTATTTAAGTATTGTTTTAATAGGAAACTAGAACTAATTTTGCACCTTTGGGTATCCAATACTGCGGATAGGCTATTGCTGTTCGCTCCAGAACTCGCCGGGAAATTGAGCTCGCCAATAAGAGACAAATGGGTGCATTTTAAAGAAACCTGAAATGATTTCCCCAGGTCATTCATAAGGCAGATCATTACAGAGAGACGTTTTCTTATGCAAAGAGAAAAACAGCTTACTAATGCAAGGGAACTGGTATTTTAAGCTCCCTACATTTATTAGCTTATTTAAGAAGAGTCAAACTTCAAAGAAGGATGTGATTTGAAATACGTGCTGCACGGTGGTCTGCATAATGATGGGTATTGCTCTCAGAGATGCTGTATATGACTAAACGTATAGACGAGCTTCTGACGTGGGCACATTCCTGTCTTGGCTTTCAGATCTGCCCTCTTAACTCAGGTTTCCCCATTACTGACTACAGGGCAAGCGCTGAGCGAAAGGAGTGGGATATGATAGATGCTACGTGCATCTTTCTACAGTTGATTGCAGCTGGATTTTTAACACTG
This sequence comes from Psilopsiagon aymara, assembly GCA_024733675.1. Lineage (NCBI taxonomy): Eukaryota > Metazoa > Chordata > Aves > Psittaciformes > Psittacidae > Psilopsiagon > Psilopsiagon aymara. Next base: position 10,852 of record JANRGW010051529.1, on the reverse strand, counting down.
CTCCTTGATACGGTTTTAATGGCAGAAGACAACCATCTCTGATTTGGAGGGGCTTTATAACCACTGTTTATTTGGGGTTTGGTTTTTTCCCTCAATTCCGGTTGTTTCCGGATTTTAGACGGGGAAATCTCCCTCTTACATAAGCTGCTAATACTCTCCTTTAGGCAGAACACAGTGCTTGGAGCTTATGTAGGCTGATTTCAGGGGAACCAGCAGCATTATTGATTTTCATCGGGCTTATTAGGATCAGCCTAACATGCATTTTTGCTCGACCAGATTGTATTTGGCTTTCATCATGAAATCTCATTACAGTAAAGAGAAACGGAAACAAGTTATGCAAGGAAAAGATTTTGCGGAGTGTACCCTAATGGAATTACTCTGCATCTGTGAAAACACACTTTAGATGTAGGTCGTTCAGACCCTGAACGCTGCTGGTCATTGGCTTTGGAAAATGAGGAATGGATTCTCCAATCTTAGTGGAATTATCTCACGTTGATGCTAACATCACAGGAGGTACAGCTTGGTCCTTGCAGTAGGCGTGCTGTCTGAATCCTGATGCTGAATCGGTGCTTTACTAGGAAAGGGTAACCCCGGTTGTTTGCTTGCAGCAGGGATGGAATATTAACATTACAAAGGTGTTAAATGCTCACGGCTGGAGGTGCACTCCCAGACCCCCAGCAAGGATGAGGAATGAACAACAAGCTTGTTTGCACCTTTTCTGCTCTTGTGAGATATCAGCTGGTTGTGATTTGCCTATTGACAATGGCAGAGGAAGCAGCACAGCAGCATCTTCCCAGGGCAGCATCAATGGCATAAAATCCTCCCTCCTGAAGCTCAGAAGAGAACCATTTGCCACCCAGCTTCTAAGCCCAGGTCACCAGCGATGCTCAGATGTCCAAACTCTGACTCTCCTGCAGTATCCCTGTTGCTGCAGGCAGTGCTGTGATTGTTTCCTATTCTGCTGGCAGGGTTGTTTATGTGATTCCCACCAGCATGAGAAGAGTGAAACTCTCTTGCTGTGGGTGTCCCAATACTGCATTTCAGTGGAATTAGTAGTAGTATTCCAGTGAATCAGCATTTCAGTGGCAGAAATGGAATGCTGGGCCCAGGTCTGCACAGGACTGAGGATGGCAGTGATGGGGGCCTGAGGCATGTCTCTGTGAGGCCAGAACTATCTTTGTCAAACAAGTTCACAGGGTTGAGGTAGGTGCTTTCTCTGTTTCTCATCTCATTTTCTTAGCACTTGAGATTGGCAGTAAAGGAAAGCGTTGCCCCAAGTTCTGTACTTACTCTTTAAGAGTGGGTCAGAACTCTTGAGCTGTCAGGGAAAAAATCTCTCCCTTTGTCATGTTTTGATGGTCCCTCTTAGAATAGCACACATTTCCTAGCGGTCAGGATGCTTTTTGTTCCATAGATGTTCTACATTGGCTGAAAGCAACATTCTTTTGAGAAAGAGAAAATGAATTCTGAAGAAATCTGAGCAATTACTCTCAGGCCCCTTTCTTAATCCATTTGAGATCATAGCAAATGAGCTACGGAAGCTACCACCATTAGCCGAAAGCACCAATTTAAACCCCAGCCTACAGACTAGGTGCTAAGCAGCACAAATTCAACATACAAAGCTGTAAGTGCAAAGTCGCGTTATCGACAGGCTGTGATTTAATGACATTGCATAGTCAGCTCTCGAGTCATTCCCTGTTGATTCAGTGATGCTGTGTTCCTCTGCTTGGAACTGCATACTGTTTTGATGGGAGGTTTTAATGGAGAAACTGGTATCATAAATGGGCTGATCATGTCCTACACTTGAAGGCTTTTCTCCAGGTTTATTCAAGCCCAGACAGCAAAATCCTAAAGGGGAAGATGTCCTGGATATACGTGTGACTGTCTTATGTATTTGTGACAAGGGGCCTCAATCTGCTGAACACACACTTCCATGGGATAGAGCTCTCCTGTGCTGCTGACAATTAGTCTGCTTCTCACTTGTGAAATGATGCTCTCTGCAAATTCTGCAGCATAGTAATCAAAAGCACCTAATCCAGCTGATTAAAAATCCCCTGTTGGGCTTTGCTGACCAAAGGAATACAATTAATAAGATGTTTCGAAGCAGAGAGTTTCCTGCAAATACTGCTGTTGGTAGACTTTACATTAAAACGATGGGAACTGCACATCAAATGAAGAGAGGTCTCATTCCCTGGTGCAGCTCAGTGAGACCCATTGCTGCTGTGATTTTATTCTGTAAGCGCAGTAATCTTTTCACGTGGACCTCAGCTTCCAAATCAAATGAAGTGAGTGATGGAAGCCTTTCTTTTTGACCTCCTACCAAAGGAACCTGGCAAAAAAGCTCCCTTCAATAAGTTAGCTCATGTAGGCAATGGTAACAGGTGCTATGGGTTGTTGTTGGGGTTTCTTTTGGTTAATATGAATATGAAAGTAATGGAAATGGCATCTTAATAGTCCGATTTTGTATCTCTTCTTTTGAGTCTTGAAATCAGTGCATTCCCCTCAGCGCAGTTAATAGGGTCAGTCTGGGAGCCTGGGCTGGTTACCATGCCTTCAGTCATGTGGAATCCAAACAGCCATTATAATTTGTTTCTAAACAGATCAAGAGCTATTTACCATCTCAATGTTTTGTGCACAGCTGGGTGTCTGGCAACCATCCAATATCCATTAACATTTAAAAATTAGTCCCATAATGCATCTTTTCCGTGGCTTGAGGAGTGTACACGCTGACACATGTTGGGAACCAATTATGTTTGCACCACCATTAGTCTGGCTGCATTCAACTTCCCAGTAAATGAGGGCTAATTTAGTTTCCAGAACGGTGTGTCTTAAATTCGTGCGCTGACCTTAGAGAAAGTGGGGTATCTGAAGATTTAAAGAGGAAGGAAATGTTCAGAAAGAATAATGCTTCCTTTCTTTTCTGCCTAAAACGGGAGGACATTGTTGTATGGCTGTTCCCTGTATCCATGCCTGGCCATGAAAACCGGATTCCTCTAATTCAGCACTTCTAACACCCATGAGCAGGATTGAGTTGGGAAGAAATCAGACTAATAGAGTAAACCAGCACACCTTGCTTGCTCCAATCAAACCTGCTAATGGGCCTTTTTATAACAGCAATTGAAGACCTGCCTGTAACAGGTCCAACTCTTTAGTTCCCAACTGGGTTTAAGTATCCAATTTTCCTGCCAGCAGGAAAATGGGAAGTGCAGATTTCACAGTAAGCGCTGTCTACGCCGCTCATGAAATATATTCTAACAATGCAAGTGAAACAACCTTGGCAAGGGGGTTTAATGAAAACAAAGAAACACACAAATACAGTCTGAGAAGCCGAGTTGCCAAACCTCTGCTGCCAGTTCCTCCAGTAGCACCGGGGGTGAAATGGGGTGTCTAGCCTGGGAGGTGAGTAAGTGAGAAGAGGGAGTTTTAACACCTTTCCTTGTCAGCACAGCCCTCAGTAATCAGGTTCTAGACTGATTGGCGGCTGCTGCTGCTGCTGACTGCTGCAGTGTGCTGCACAAAGCTTACCTTAGCTCACTTAGTCTGTGTCATGCTGCTTAACAAAGCTAAATTGCTCTTACAAACAGAACGGTATTTTACTGCCTTTTAGAATTCAGAGGTGGTTTAAAAATACCGTTTTTCCTTAGCATTCATCTGAGCCCAGTTAGAAATCAGGAAGGCAGGATTTCCTCAACGGCCATAAAGCAGTGCTGGGGAGTGAGCCTCCGCGTGAGCAGACTGCTTCCTCCTGCAGCGGTGATCGCAAGCAGAACTCTGTCCTCTGGTGTGAATGGAGTAGCTGTAGGATTCTGTCTGGGGTGAGGCTGCAGTTTATGAAGGTTTAATAATAACAATCATATCTATAATTACCTCTAGAAGAAATATATCAAGAAATATTGCTATTTAATATTAAACAACTGCATATTAAATAATATGAAGTAAATATATATTAAATAATACATAATTAAATATTAAATAAATACATTTATTTAAAATGCAGTGTTTAATATGTATATATATCTCTATAAACATATTCTCCTGTTGCATCCGCACAGGTCAGAGTTGGCCTTTTCCAGGTACCTCTTCATTGCGTTAACACTCTTTTGACTTCCTTTTTGTGCAAGAAAGCAGCTTTTCAGTGAAACGGCTGAAGCTGGTCTTTTGAAAAGTTAATTGTCGAGTCAATACTTCCAAATGCGCTTTATACTGTATTTCTCTCCAAATACACGGCTTTTCCTTTATTGCTTTCAGTGAAATCCATGCTTGCAGTTCCTAACAATAATACGTTTTCATGCATCATTGGCAATACAAGGCTTCATTTAGACTATTGATTAACGTTCTGATTGCATTAGGACTTGTTAGTGTTGCATACCTTCTTATTGTTTGGTGATTTCAAGAATTGACCTTTGCAGATTTACAGTGCAGAAGCGATTAGCCACTGATAGATTAAATTAATAAAGAAGATTCCCATCAATTCTGGGGCCTTCACAAATCTCTCAGGTTCTGGTACTGTCCAGTTCTTCCTTTCTGTTCTGCAGGGCTGCTGTTACCAGCAGAAGGCCGCGTGCGGTATGTCCTGCTGAAGGCTCTTGACGTGCATGCAGGAAGAAGATGCCGCATGGCATGTTTAAGATGAGAACTGCATGGAAGTGCAATGTTCCCTTCTTCTGCCTTGACAACCACTTTTGTTTTTCAGCGGTAGATTTAACAAAACAAAACTCGAGCTGATCGTAGTTCTTAATTCAAGGCTCATGTTCATGCTGGTGACTTTGGTGCAAGAGAGAAGAAAAGAAAACACAGAGAGGAACTTGAAAGAGAAATGCATTTCTTCAGCTCAATTATTTAGTTTCCAACTAAGAAACAGCTCTGCAGAGGTCGATTATCCTTCAGGGATATCTTAGAAGAAGCGAGCAATTAGCTTGATTTTCTGTTGAATATGTAGCTTGTGACTCAGTATGTGAGCTATTACAAAGATGATCATTCCTTTTAAGCTATGTCCAGATACACATGGAGTCTGTTGCTGAAGGTAAGTCAGTGGAGTAATCCAGCCCATCACCACGAGACACAGCTTTTCTCTCTTGCTACGCAACAGTCAGTGGTAATTTTAGGTCTTTTAAGGAGTGTGAGAGCAAGAGGAGGGGGATGCTCTCATGAAAGGTAACCTGGAAACACTCTCTCACTTGAAGCAGACTTTCCCTGAGAACCAGAATCTAAAAGAGGGGCAGAATTCCCTAGATGTCAATATTTCACATAGGAAAAGCAGAATGCACAGTGTTACAGTATGTGTTGGGGTTTTTTTGGTTGTTAAATTGTTTTGAGGGGTTTTGGATGGTTTCTTTCACTTTTGTGTTTTTTTGATTTCTTTCTTTTTTACTATTGTGATGTTCACATTCTACCACGGGAGAAACTGGAGTGTTTGAGCTACAAAATGAGCTTTAAGTGACTTGCACGAGGATGTACGGCCAAATGTCCTGCAACCTCAGCCCTACTTAGAGCCCCTCACTCTGTCCAACCATGCTCCTCCAAATACACACTGAGCTGATGCTCAGCCCTTTGTGGGCCTGCAAGCACCTGGATTTCTGCCATAGAAGCTCCCATGCTCTGTGAAATCCTGCTTCTGGTCATGTTAGGAAGTGTTAAGTCCCCTTTCACCTCTGCTCCAACAAAGTCAGCCCTGCTGTGGACTGCCTAGCCTAGGAGTGATGGGATCCAGCCCATTGTTACACTGGGCACAAACAGGTCTTTTTCCATGAGTAATAGTTCCAGCTCATCTATGGAAGAATAAATTCAAGAGCTAATATTCCATCTCTTTCTGTATTTCTTTGCAGTGATTGCGCATCATGAGAGCTACTGGTACAAAATAGCCTGTCCTCCTCAAAGATAGATATAGGTATAGGCATAGATATGATATAGATATGGATATGGATACATAGATATAGATATACATATGATGATATGATCATAGATATAGATATGCATATGATGATATGATATCCATATCTATGGATATGGATACATAGATATAGATATGCATATGATGATATGATCTTATGCATATGATGATAAGGTCCTTTCCAACCCTAACTATTCTACGATTCTATGATACAGAAAACATATGATGATATATATAGAGAGAGATAAATAAGAAATATAATATATATATGGATGTAGATAACACTGGATAATGATAGTGGCACCTACTCCCTGCTTAAATGCAGCCCAGCACAAACATCCTGTGTGGTTTCCAGGGCTCCCTGCAGTCCAGAAGCAAATTAGGTATTTTCTTGTGGCCAGGAGCCCAGGCTAATAAACTGCAGACCTAAGCTGGCTTTTCATACAGCCAGTTTGTGGCTTCCTGCATTGTGTTTCCATTTGTATGGAAAATTATGCTGGATCTGGCATCGCTGGAGTTCTGCCAGGGATAAATAGACCCATTAAGCTCCACGCTGACTCCTGAGGAGCTCCTTAACTCGCTCCTGCATTGCTGTTCCTGGTTCCTGCACACAAGGTGTATGTGCAGGAAGCCCAACACGGGATCCTGAGCTTTCAGTATTTATTCTCTGTATTTATTGTATTAGTTTAGACACCTCGTGGCTCTGCTGGCTTCGGGAAGGTGCTGCGCTCCATGCAGTAAGTGGGGTAACGCCAGTGTGATAGTTAAATCACACCGGCCATCCAGCCATCCTGGCAGTGGACAGAGCTGAAGAGATTTCCCATGTCATTGGTTCACCGAGGGGTTCTTTGGGGCACCTGATACAGGGAATACGAGCCATTTGTTGGCCAGTGTCCTAGCCACTGAAGGGGATGATCCCTGAGTAAAGCATAGGGAAGAGTTGGGTGGCAGCGCTGCATCTCCTCTCTGCAGGAGTCACTCTGCTCTGGGATTTGCTTCTGGATTCTGCCTCAGAAATGCCACTGGCGGGCAAAAGGCACATGGCTTGCATGGCATTTACATCTCCTTTTCCAAAGTGAATGAAGTGCCCATGAAACATGGTGGGTTTTCTGGCTTTCCTCAAATGAACCCATCTCTTCACTCAGGATGGACAAACTGGAATGCTGTGGCTGATGCAGCTGTGGTGGTGAGAGTGGGAAAGGCTCAGCCTCCGTTTTGCTGTGATTTTTCCCTGTTGTTGTGCTTGTTCTTGATAAAGCAGGGCCTGGTTTAGCTTCTGTGCCTTGTTCTGGGGGGAAAGGCTTTCCTAAGTGTAAAGGACAAGCAGCGTGCTGAGCCTCCCCAAGGCAAACTGCACCTCGCTCTGCCTTTGCAGTCCTGCTCTGTGAGGTGTGTGGATAGATCCCTTTCTCCTGTGCTGCTGGAAATGATGCTCTTATGCTTCCCTTCCCTCAGACTTTAAGGAAAGGCTCTTACAAAGGTGTGTGGGAGCATCCCCAGCCCATGCCCAGCAGCAGGAAGAGGGCTTCCCAGCAGCCAAGCACTCCAAATTGCTATGGTCAAGGCGATGTGGCTTCACGAGAGGTTTGAAGTACCCCAAGTGCATTCCTTTCGCATGTCTTGCTTTTACATCTGAAACGAGGAATTAAATGAGTGTGCAAAGCCATTTCTCTGTGTTTACGCTGAAATGTTACAGTGGAAATGTTCTGACCCAGAGAAGCTGAAGTACTCTTTCTTCTTAAATGCTTTTGTAGGGCAACAAAGCCAAAGCTTATTTCCTGTTGCATGTCTGAGAGGCTCTCCAAGAGAGTTAAAATAGAAGGATGGGAAGGATTTAAAGGAACAGGGCCTCTGTCTGTTCAGAATGATTCAAGCTTAAAGATTGGCTCCTGCTGCACTTTCACTTCAAGCATCACTTCGCTGATAGTTCTGACATTTCAGAGTAGCACGGTGACAAGAAATGCAGCTCTTTTCAATCCATGGAGAAGCATCATCACCGTTGTTTCACCAGAATGCCGAAAGACATTTCCAGGAAATAGATATGCTTTTGCATATACCTATATATATACATAGTAATATTGATCTTTACTAGAGCCAAAATTCAGGGGAAAACAATGTGACAAGCACAACTACTGTAAATGGTCCAAATCCATTAAAGAGTCTGAGTACCAGGAGGCTGCTGCTGTGTGGAATGAAAGGTCCCAAAATCCAAGGTTGCCTCCAGAAGTGACCCAAGAGTTTGGATTTAACACTGACTGGACGTGTCACGTTTCCCCTTAATGAGGCCTCAGCTCTGCACAATGGTCAGTGTGATAAGCTGGATACTGCAGTAACTGGGTCAAGCTGAGACATCGGTGGCCTTTAGGAGCAGCAGAAGAGGCTCTGAAGCAGGTTGGCATATGCAAATTGTGTTCTCCGTAGAGCTTCCTCAATACAATTTTGTTCTTTCTTCAATATAGAACACGTAGGAAAATCAGTTTCTTGATTCACACTCTACTCCTCAGCCTGGTGGGACATGGGTGGTTACCCCTTGGCCCAGAAGACAACTTCTCCATGCCTCGAAAGTCATTCTCTGCATTGCTTAGAGGGTGCAGGGATGTTTGGAGTCTCTGAGTTTGGAGTGTCCACCTACAGGAAGAGTTAGGTGACTGCTACATAGGTTCAATCTGCTCACCCAGGTGGATCTAAACCTCAGTGCAACATCTGAAGCAGAAATACCCTCTGTGGGTGTTTGCAGCTCTGATCAAGGACTTGTGAAGAATATGTTCAGGTGGAATAGAAGCCCAAAGAACTGTGCAAATGAATGGGGGTTGGGACTGGATGAGCTTTGAGGTCCTTTCCAACCCAAACCAGTCTGGGATTCTATAGTTCCCCTTTACTTAACCAAGCAGTGATTTGAATAGTTTTTCCAATTAAGAAATCCCAAGAATCTCACCTTAAAAATCCCAATGAAACCCCCAAAAGACCAGAGAAAGAATTGAATCCCTCAGACCGTACAGCTTGGACCTTGTTTGGGAGAACACCTGGGATGGAGCTCCCTTAAGCGTCCATTGTGGTCCCCAGCCCTGATACTCAACGCTTCAAATAGGGGGGATGCCACTGTGCTCCCCTCACATGCTTCACATTGCTCCTGCCTTGTTGCTTTGTCAGGAGCAGTCTTCTCCAGGTAGGTAGGGCTGATGTGCCATCTGTTGGGGAGATCGGCATTCCCGAGCCGGAGCCCTGCAGTACTCCTGAGCAATACAGGGAATGTATTACCAGAACGTAGCCACTTGTATTTGCATTTCACACATTTAGCTTTGCTTCACACATCCCTCTCTCTCAGACATGATAAAGGGAGCGAACGCTCCCTTTCTTGTCAGTGTGGATGGATGGCACCCCTGGAAGAGTCTGCATTTGTAGCAATATGTTCTGCATCACTGACGTCAGCTAAGATGCTGTTAAGGCCGGTCAGGTTTGTTTTCCTATTCAGTGCAGGGCACTCAGGGACTTGGTGTCCTTGAATTTAAAGAAGATTGAAATGTTGCATTGTTCACAATGAAGGGAACAAGGAGGGGAGCAGGATGATGCTGTAGCAGACGGTAAGCACTTGATTTGCAAGAGCTGAATGGGCTTGGCCTACGTTTCTGATCTCACCACGGTCTCTTATTTCACCCATTTGTATTCCCTGACAGTTCCAGGTTTGCTCCTGTAGTTTCTCCCACATTTTGCCTCAGGTCTGCAATGCCGATTGTGCATCTTGCAAAAAGAAGAGGCCATGCCCAAGCATTGCTGAATGAGGGGTGCCGCGGTAGCGATGGACGCAAGATCGTTCCACCCTATCTGTTGTCCTTTAAGGACTGACAATTTGTCCTCACGAGATTCAACTTCTAAACCCGTTGTTTAACCCCACAAAGCAGGGCTCTAAGGGTCATGGTGCAGAAATGTTACCAGCAGCAAGCCCTGTCCTCTCCTGCCCTACTCACCAGCAAGTCCATCACTCCCTCCTCATCTCCCTTCCTACCTCGGGAAGGCATCAAGGTATTGAATGTTACGCACTGAGCTCTTCTGCATCTTGCTAAGGCCACTTCTCTTACTGTTTGTTGTTGGAATAGCTAATGAAGGAATACAATGTGATTGGAATAGTGACGTTCACAGTGCTTGTTGAATGGTTTTGCTCCTGAGAAGAAGTCTCTAGAATTGCTAATTATGGCTGCATTTATAGGTGCTTAGAGGAACTTTTGAACCTTGTCTCCTATCTCCACTGGATAGATGGTTAGAACAGCAGCAAGCAGTCATGTCTTACTCATCTTTTCATTGTTTATATACAAAGCAAAATGGGTTTTGTCAATTCATTCAAAGTCTTTCAGTTCATCTCCAAGGTATCCAGTAGATACATCCTTGAGCATGGACATCCTTTAGAACGGCATCTTAAAAACTAGAGAAACTATGATCTGTTACCGTGTAATGCAAACAAAAACATAAACCACAGAGGTTTTGAGAGGGTTTTTTTGAGAGACATCAAAGAATGATGTCTCCACTCTTTGAAAACAGCATCATTTGCCAAAGTATCTTTAGATGTCAATCAACAGTCTCCGTAGGATGGGTTTACAGCTACACTTCCATCACTAATTCCTACAGTTATTTCCCTGGTAATCACTGCCATTGTGGTTACCACATCACAATCAATCCAAGTGGCTCCTGCCTTTTGGATTTTGGAAAACTTAAAAGTAGCTCAGTATAGAAACTAATACACCAGCTGCTCTTGGATTCTGATTTTATCTGTAGTTCAGGCACTAAGGGCACCACAGTATTTATAGAATCATCGAATCATGGAATGGTTTGTGTTGGAAAGGACCTTAAAGTTCCTCCAGTTCCAACCCCTGCCACGGGCAGGGACACCTCACACCAGAGCAGCTTGCTCCAAGCCCCTGTGTCCAACCTGGCCTTGAACACTGCCAGGGATGGGGCAGCCACAGCTTC
>JANRGW010051527.1:0-17818 GCA_024733675.1 Psilopsiagon aymara | reverse complement strand
ATTAATTTGTCTCATGGCTGGTACTGGAAGCAGTTACATTTTAAACGATTAGACTTCAGGTTCAACGCAATAGCTACAATTGAGTACTTTTAAAAATGTGCTAGTGTGTATTTGTTTCAGGGTTTGGGTAAATAAACACTTATTATAAGTGTAGGTCAAAACCAGAAGAATGTGTTAATGCAAGTAAAATGGTATTCTCGCTGTGAAAATACTGCCTTTGTCTGAAGAAATCGAAGTGAGTATGTAGCGACGTACTTCGCTTTACTAGTGCTGCTTTATCTGCTGAGGTAGTATTTATGGTGGACATTTTCTAATTTAATTAATTGCTGCTGATGGCCTCATTATTCTGGTTCCATGGTACTTCTGAGGGACCATAAACAGAAGGTTAAGTGCTCTATTAAATGAATTAACCGGCCGCCGCTGCTCCCTCCTGCGCCGAGCGCCAAGGGCCGGGGGGCTGCGGGCTCCGCCGAGCTGCGATGCTTTGCGGGGACGGGGCGCACCGACGAGCGAAAGGACACGGCAGGGACATCTGATTCAACCCCCAACCCAGCCCGCCGGCCGGTGAACAGCCCGGGCAGAGAGCCGGGCATCCCAAACCGGGAGAGCCGGCAGCCCGTCCCGGTAACCCGCTGCGGGCCGGGACACCCCGGGCGGAGAAAGACCTGTTGAGCGGCGGGTCCGTCATCCGCACTCCACAGCGGAGGCCGGGGAGAGCACCACGGGGCTCCCGGAGACGCGGGGAACCCCGTGCTGCCCTCGGCGCCCAGGGCAAGAGGTATGGCGGCATCGGAGCGCTCTAATAATTAGAGCCAAGCTCTCTGTCTACGAACAGCGTACTGAAAAATGGCAAAACTGAGAAGTACGCTCCTCAGGGGCGATGTGACAGGCACGGCCCCTGCGAGCGCGGCGGCAACCTTTACCCTAATTAAAATGGATGATTCCTCTGTCTCTCAGACGCTAGCACGGATGGGCCTTTAATTATCCTGAACGTTTCCCTCCTGCCGGGGGTGCGGACAGACCTCGGGCCGCGGCTGTGTGCCAGCCCGCCGACGGGATAGGTCTACGGGCACCGTGCTCTCACTGCTACCGTCTTTCCCTGGCAGAGGGAGACCTCGCTCCCAGCAGGGTCTGAACGTGTCCAAATTGGGCGTGGGAGCCCCGTCCCGTGTCTGTTTTCCTCGCTCACATCTCACCCTTCCCCACGCAGGATCACCCCTCTGAGCACACCGCCTCCCCCGGCTCCTCTTCCTTCTCAGCGAGATTCTGCTCCCTGGGGGACCCCCTGTCCCGCTTGCCCCTGCGGGAGCAGCCGCTCCGCACGCCCTCAGCTCCAGGACCGGCATGCTGCGGTTAGTGCTCCGCGGCCTGCGGCCGACACCGAGGACAGGACGGCAGCCGGCACGGGACGGGGGGAGCGGGCGGCGTTCAGGTGCCGCTGTGACTGCGGGCGGGCTCGGAGGGAGGGCTGGGAGCGGGCCAGAGGCGGGACTCAAGGGGAAAAGAATGCGCTGAGTCCGCATTCACCCCGCTGGCCGGTGGGGCACCCGAGGCGGAGCCGGCAGTCCCCGTCGGCTGCGGAGCAGCGAGCGCCCGCTCCCATCAGCTCCCCCGAGGGTTCTCGCCCCTCCCCTCCCGTTGCCCTTACGGCGCCCACTCCCTAAGGGAGCCCGGCTTTCCCTCTCGGATGCCCACTCATGGAGTGATCGGGGTTGGACGGGACCTGAAGATCACTTAGTTCCACCCCCCGAACTATCCCAACTCACTTCTTTGCGCCCGCTTCCTCACAGACCCCGTCTCCCCAGGGGTGCCTGCTCCCCTCACGGTACCCGGCTGCCCTCAGGAAACCCGGCTCCCTTCCGGTCTCCTCTGCCCTCAAGTCCCCTGCTCCCCGTGACTTCCCCCGTCGCGGTGCCCACCTGGTTGTTCTTGCAGAGGTCGGCCCACATGCTGGTGCCGTCGCCGCCCCGCATGAGCACATGGTAGGTGAAGAAGTAGATGCCGGGAATGGAGCAGGTGAACTTGCCGGTGGTGGGGTCGTAGTGGTTGCCCAGGTTGGTGACCACGTCGTCGAACTTGAGCACTTCGTAGCCCTCGTGCTGCCGCTTGAGGCCGGCGTAGAAGGCGATCTTGGGCACGGTGCTATAGGTGGCGGCGCTGATGGCCCCAGCCGCGTTCAGCCCCGGGGCGCCGGGGGGACCAGGCAGGCCCTGCCGCCCCGGCTCGCCCTTCTCACCCGGCGGCCCCACCGGGCCGGGCGGCCCCGGCTCCCCCGGGGGGCCGCGGGGCCCCGCTTTGCCCGGCCGTCCGGCCTCCCCCTTGGGCCCCTGGATGAAGGTGGGCAGGGACTGCATGAGGCCGCGGTCGGGCGTGGCCGCCGTGCTGGGCGCCTTGGTACCACCGTAGGGGTCGCAGACCATGCGGCAGGTACCCAGCATCTCGTAGTGCGCCGAGGTGCCGGCAGAGCTGACCAGCACCGGGATGAGGATGACCAGCAGCAGCACCATCACCACCCCCAGCGCGCCGGCCGCTATCAGCCGCCGCCTGCTGCCCACCAGCCGGCTCAGCGCAGGGCGATCCTCTTGCCTGCTTTTGGACAAAATCTTGATGGTTGGCGGGGGACCTTCTCAGAGCCGAAAAACCGCCGAGCCCGCCCGAGCTCGGCTCCCCTGGGGCTTCGCCGCCCTCCCGCTGCCGGTGGCGGCGGGGGCTTCAGCGGGTCGCGGCTCCGCTGCAGCCGCGGGGCGGGAGGGAAAGCAGAGGAGAGCAGCGGAGGGGAGGGAGCGCTGCCGCCGCGCCCCGGCCGCCCGCACTTTTATGCTCCTGCTGGCGATCGACTTTTTTTTTTGCAGGCTGTGCCAGCCTGAGTCAACTTTCCCTGGAACTTGCCTTTCCTCTCGCGATCGCCCCGCTCGCCTCCTCGCTTGCTCTCTCTCTCCTCTTTTTCCTCCCCTCGCACAGACGACAGTCCTCAGCGGGGATGAGCCTCCCAGCCGCCCCGCCGCCGCCCCTCTGACAGCCGCAGAGAGCCCGAACCGCACCGCCGCGCCGGAGCCGGAGCCCTAGCCGGAGCCGGAGAGAGAGCGGGATCCTGCCCGGGTGCCACCTGCCAGGAGACGAGGAGGCTGACGAGCGCGCTGGAGCAATTTATAGGCACCCAAAAGCGCAGGGGAAAGGGGAGCTGCTTTGGCATCTCATTCCAGCATCTGCTCTGCTCTTCCCACTCACAGAGAGTTTGGCATTACTCTGGCAGTGTGGGAAATATGTATTTCCCCCCCCACACCTCTCTCCCTCCCCCTCCCCTCCCGCAAACGGATGAACAGTGAAATCGTGAGCCTCACTCACTAGCTGCATCTTGCGATGACAGCTCTTTCTGGAGCAGACCGAAAGGAAGAGATGTATTTAGCAGCCTCTGGCTACCCTTCAGGTCACCGATCGAGAATTAAAAGGTCAATCCACCTCCTGCTTAACGCTTCCCTGAGGCTGACCTGCCATATTAGTGTTTTCTGGGCAATACTGCTTTAAATGTAGGGACTCTTTACTGTTACCCGTTGTCCAAGGGGAAGTTATTTAACATAAACCTCCCACCTCGCACAGTAACAGAGATCAGCATCTCTCACAGCTTCGGATCTCCCTCTTCTCCCCCTTCCCCGATTTCAACCATGAAGGCAGAGAAGGAAGCGGTTCTTTCTGTGAATTGGAATTGACGGTACCCATCACCGGCTGCAGTGCTTTCCCAGCGTTAAAGCCAGCCACCGCTTCGCTAGCAAACTGACACCGGGGGAAAGAGTTCCCTTTTGTGTAGAAGCCAAAGGCAAGTGCCGGGCGTATGCAGATCAACAGATGCCTGGACGTAAGAAAAACATCTCTCCGGCTTAAGTCGGGGGCAGCAAAGCATTTTGTTAAGTCCTGCTTTTATTTCTTTTCTTTTTTTTTTTTTTTTTTTTTTTTAATATATTCTTTTTTTTTTTCCTCCATCTTTTTAATTTTCCTTTTTGTGTACGTGTGTGAAAGGTTTCTCCTCCCCCAGGGGCTGATGAGCACCTCCGTGACTGAGTGGGAGGGTGAATGTGCAGTATTAGCTGCATTTCTCCTGAGAAAATACTAAGGAACTTGTCCTGCTTACAGATGTACAAGGTACACAAAGGGCTGTTTAAATAAACAAACAGAATTGATTCCTAAATCATACTTCTGTATTCAGGAGCAATGGACGTCAATCAAACGTGGGTGACATTTGCCTGTCAATACAGGGATGATGGCTGGAAAGAGTGTGACTTATTACAGCGAGGCAAGAATCAGAAATGAGCAACGGCGGCAAATAGGACAACAGCCAAATAATGGCATCTCCAGCTATCAGAGGGCTGTGATCTTGTCTTGGATTTTATTAGCACAAATCCCCTCTCCCCTCACCCGTTCTCTTTTCTTCCTTTTCTACTCCGCAGCACAATAAGGTCAAACAAGCAAGCGCTGGGAAACAAAGATTCATTGATTCTTCCTTTTCAGCAGAAATGTCAGCAGCTCCTTTTGCTCTTTCCTGAGAGACTGAGAGGCAGCGAGTGTGTCCACGCTGCTTAGAGACGGGCCAGCCCAGCTCCTTATCTCCCGATAAAGCTTCCATTTCCCACACTTGTAAATATCCCTTGCTCCCCTCCCTTCTTCTTTTTATTTTTTTTTTTTTCTTCTTTCTTCCTTCTCTCCTCCAATGCTCTGCCTTTAAAAAAACCTTTATCTGGCACTGACACAAGCTAGCCAGTTCCCTCAGCTAAGGGCTTCCCTTAAAGACCCAGGAAAGCAGTTGAACACACTTGAAGGATTATGCTCATATCTCACTGCTCTCCTCACCCCATAGGAAAGGGCTTTCAGCACTGCTCTTTCATCTGGGCAGGCAGAAAAGAAAAGTTACAGTAAGAGTGACGGGTCCACCTCAGCCTGTAGCTGGGCCCTTGAGGTGTTGTATTTAGTTATCCCTAAGCCAGGTGGTTTTCATGGCAGGGATGTGCGTAAACCTCCATTGCAACAGCCATGTTAGATGCTTGGAAAAACACTTTGCTCTCAAATAGGCACTAACTTCTCATGCCCTGTCAAACCATAGTGATGCTGGGTGCCTTACTGGCATGAAGCATACTCTTAGTTTCTTACTCCAGCTGTGATAAGCCTGATTTTTTAAAGTGAAGTCCTACCATACCAAGCACATTTATCTTCTCAATAGACAAATAGTTTTATTCTCATGCATATTACCAAGGGCGCTCATTCACTCTAAACTCTTGCAGACTTTCTCCCAAAGAAGACAGCCACAGAAATCACAGCTTGAGTAAGCAGAATTGAGCGAACAGGGAAAGTACCGGTGCTGGGTTGTCAGTGGACCTTGTGTGTTAGCTGGGAATATAGCCTGGGACCTTGAATGCCAGACCCATGTTTTAGTTACCAGATTATCCCTAGTTTCTAAGGAAAAAATATTTATTGTCCAAGGAAAGTAAGAATGGGAAACCAAAGGGCTTGTTTTTTCACTGGAGCTCTCAGTATTCTGGAGCAAAGTCAAAGGAAATGTAGAAACCTCTTTTTGCCATGGGACCTTTGTTTTCCTGAAGTGGTATGTCGGAGCATTGATTTGCTGTAATTAAGGCTTGGGTAGCATTTATGCTATAATATAATCTCCTCTCATGATAAAGGCTAACCCTTGAGCTTGACAGTCCCTTCTTAATATCTTAGTTGTACCTACGTGAGCTGCTGCCGCTGGTCTTAACATGTTAAATTTCTTTGTATTTTTGGAGCCCTCAAGCAGGCTTGCTCCAGCCTTTCAGCCTGTTTGCTTCCCTTCCTGTCCTCTGGGCCTTTACACATTCAGACCGCAGCTGGTGTTCAAGCTGTATCCCCTGCAGCTTCTGCTCTTTGAAACAGCCTTCTCACAGCTCTTTTCCTTACTGACTAATTAGTTAATGTTCATACAGAGCCTTAATGACGTACAGCATAACTTGCATGTCCATTTTACACGTGTGACATTGCCTCAGCGCTAATATAGGGTAAATGTGGAGAAAATGGTGTGAGAACGTATCCACTGGCACACAGGGGAACACATTCCGCAGATGCCAGGCACAAAATGGCTTCTTATGCCTGATGTGTTAAATTCAAAGGGTTAACCTGGGAAAAAATACCATGTGAGAAAGGGCAGCCCTTTACCAGCTACGGTGAGCAGGAGTAAAGGCATATGCTGAACAAAGGAGTGTTCAAACACGGTGCCAAGTTCCCTACTGCTTCTGTTTGTTCCTATCTGCATCTGTTTTGCTCTTCCTTGTATTTTAACTCTTTTTTTATTACTACTTCACTGAAGTGTTTTGAATTTCAATCTACTCAAAAGTTAAGGCTTTGCTACGTTGTACCTTCATATACACTGGCGTAACTATGTGTGCCAAGGTTAGCATTTCAACCTGGATACCAGCGGTAGGATCAAGGGAAAACAGGCATTCACTCCAATATGTGAGTTCAATGCTACAAAAGAAAATATATCACAAAAGGAGGACAAATACTCATCAGATGGCTCAAAGTTACCGTGGTGATGACACCTTTGCTGCTATCCTCAGCCGTTCCTGGTGTCCTATTTCACTTCTGCTCACCCAGTTTGCTAAAATCTCAGGGCATGTGTCATGTAGTAGGCTGTGGACAGGGACACATCCTGTACCATTCTGGGTAGAAGCTGGTACAGGCAGTGTTAACTAAGCTCTCCCAGAAAATTGCTTTGGTCAGCATGACTGAAGACCATCTGTGTTTATAGTGGTGCAAGTTGCCCATTGGATTATTTAATAAAATTAAGAACTTTTATGCCCATGGGAGGAAAATCAGCTTCAGTGTACGAGAGAAAAAAACCTGCTGTGCTGTTTGTTTGAAGTTTTAACCTGTCCTTTGGAATCTCAGAAGCCCTTCTGCAGGGTATCCTCTGCTATTCAGGGATTTAAGCCATCTTTGTGCCTGTGTGCAATTGGAAATAGTTTGGATTTGGTTTTGTTAATAATGCCCTTTGGAGATCAGCCTCTGAATGCAAAGGCAAAAAGGAAAATGAACCAAAGAAAATGTGTCCAGGCTTGAAAGGGTTACAACCACTTTTCAAACCCAAATGAGGGGGAATTTGGGGAGGGCTGTCACAAAAGTGACAGGGCTCAACAAGGAGAATTTGTAAATAAATTCCACATAACTCTTCCTTTTTAGTTTTTAATCTGAAAAAGCAGTCAAACATTACTAGTAACTGAGTGGAGTGCCAATTAAAATGGAAAGATCGGTACCCAAGTCATGTATATCATGTTTTGACTGGTGAATTACGGCAAATACAGAAACGTATCTGAGTGAGTGAAAATAAGTCTTAAACACATAGGGAGCTAAGATTACATATTCAACTGAGCAAGTTTAAGGATATGAAATAATCATGCATGCCACTTTACAAATGCTAACATAAATAACAGTAATTAGCAATAAAAGATACTCATAATGCCAAGTGACCCTGTTTATTGCAAAGTCTAAACCACTAGTTGCAAGCACAAAAGATTGTTCTTGAAGGTTTCTCCTCTCTTTTCTCACGTGCCTGCAAGCCTCCTTCTCTCTTTGTTTTTTTCATAGTGATGCTCATACTTTGACCCCGGTGGTGCCTGGCCACTTGATTGCTCTTGCACTGGTGTAGAACTGCAAAGATCTGTACCTAGCATCAGCTTCACAGTCTCTGGGTAAAGCTGCACCCACTGAGATCCTTTTAATATCTGTCACCCCTTCCAAGTGGCAGGCCCATGCTTTCCTTTGCAGGAGGAGCTGTGAGTTGGACAATTTCTAGTGAGGGCACCAAGAGCCATGGTGTTATGGAGGTGCAATTGAGCAACACTTGCACCAACCAGTAAACAACTTCTCCATCAACAGCCTCCATTTGGCAATAAGTGCACTGAGTTTTAGGAACTGGGTTTCAAACAGTGAGTTTTTTTACACAGCGCTTCCACCAGTTTTCATTACAGGAGCCTGAACACCCTGTGCCTCCAGGCACCATGATAGTATCTGCTTGCAGCAGGGACCAGCTCACAGTCTGGGTCAGCCATACTTTCTGAAAACACCCTTTCCCACTACGTACCATGCCTCTCCCTTTCTGTAGGATAGGCACTTTAACTTGTCATCCTCTTTTGGTGTGGAAGTCTTGGCTTCTGCAACTGCCTATGTAACCACACCAGTGGCTGTGATATTTTTCACGTAGGCTTTTTGCTTGACCCCCCTTAACTCTCTCCTGATCAAAATCCATAGCAGATAACCTGTCATAAACAGGCACACAGAAGAACTCAAAATGTTCATTAATAACCCTCAAAATACAGAGATACTCTCATAAGTGCTATTAAATCAAGGAGTATTGCTAATAGTGAAGGCTACAGTGTCTGCATGCTTATGAAGATGTAAATGGTAAATACAAAGGGGTGGAAGATAAATGCCTCTAACATGGGAGTAAGATTAAACAACCACTTTGTCCCTGCTTTAAACTGTACCACTAAGCAAAGGCATAAATCATGTTGCACTTCTATTAAAAATTATGTCAGTTGTTAGAGTCAATCAGGAGATTTCCAGGTGATTTGCCCATGAATATGATTTTGGTTACCTTTGAAATGGTTATTAGACTGCCAATGATATTAAAAAGAGATGTTGGGGGAAAAAGGCAAGAGCAGAGACAAGCTTTTCTAAACTGTCATCTGCGATTTGCCCTTCCTCCTCCAAACCCGAAGGACTCCCTTTCCATTGTTCCAGCATCCCAGCAATCTTCTGGTGTTTCATACTGGAGTCCTTTATATTCATCAGGAGGTTGATGGATGGGCAATAAGAATGGATGGCTGGGAGTGGAAAACTCAAAATTAAAATCCCCGGAGTGGCAAGATGCCCAAGAGATTCATTTTTTCTTCAGTCATCCCCTCAACTGATTTTCTTTTTTTGCGCCTGATTATTGATTTCTGGAGTAGTTAATGGTGTAAATTACTTTCCAAATTGCAATTATTTCTGAACATTTTTTCTTCCTACATGTTTCAATAGTTTAAGTGGGAGATACTTTGATCCCAAACAATTTTCTTTACAACCAAATGGCATACAGTGGAATTTGGGGTGATCCTGCAAGATCAAAGGCTGAGCCTTTGATTATTATAGAAGGCAACTGTGGTCAGAATTCTGTGAAATTTGGCTGTGCATGGTTAAAAAAAACCATGTTGCAATATTGATCTGTAGGCCTGATCCATCACAAACTATGAATTGCTCTACTGAGGTAAGTGATAAACTGAGTAGTTAACTAATGCAAGTGAGACCTGCTTCTTGCCTCATATTTGGAGCATTGCAAAGCACAGGGAGATAAAGGGAGTGCTCTCATCCCCAGAGGAGACTGTGCTGCACAATGAAGAAGGAACTGGGACATTTCCTTGAGCACTGTAGAGATAGGAGCCATGCAGAAGGACCATTATGTATGTTTCCCAGCATAATGCATTGCCAGTGCCATTACTAATAGGCTACCCTGTACTGGATGTAACTTTGGGTTTGGTATTTGTGAATTTAACTTGCATTTGAGCATTTAGCAATAAAAACAGCAACAAAAAAAAGGATGTAGATTGGAGAGAAAAATCAAACTATTTACCATCTTCTGAGATATGCATGTGTTCCTAAGCAATATATACATTTTCAGCTAGACAGTTGGTATTCTTTCCATGCAGCAATAAAACTCTAGCATGCAACAACTCCAAAAAGCATCAGAGGAGAAGAGGAATGCGACTGGCTGGGGAGAATGTCTACCATCTGGGGACTGAGATTTTTCTACTCTCCAGGAAGACAAAATCTCAACTGCAATTTTCCTGTCATGTAGCGAGACATGATACATATGTTTATAATATGCAGAGGCACACACATGCACGTTTATGCACACAAATGCAAAATAGAAATGTGGATGGTTTTGTGGAAGCAGAACAAAACACTAAAATCTGTGTTTATTGCAATTCAGTAACCTGCTATTTTATCACAGAATCACAGAATACCTTGAGTTGGAAGGGACCCATAGAGATCATTGAGTCCAGCTCCCTGCTCCTCACAGGACTACCTAGAATGAATTTTGGGCATAATACCTATACATGCATGAATATATATATATATATAAACATATTTAGTATTTTATTGTTTAAATGTAATCCAGAAGAGCAGGAAAATATACACAATATTTCATGAAAATATTCTCAATCACTGGCTCACACGTGGAGTTACTCTACTGAGTTAATTGATTGAGTGCCAAATGCTGTTTGCACTTCACACATCAGTGACTCCATTGGCCTGGAAGGAGCCCTTGCTCTTGTGTTACTATGCAGTGAAGCACACTGTACTTATACTAGAGTTTTACTGCTATTTGTGAGAATAGATTTTAGCCTGGAATCTTCTGTTTAATCAACTTTAAATCGCTAATGTCAGACTTTAAATATCTAAAAGAGGCACGAGTCTTTTATTGAATTTAATGCCAGTGAGAGAGAATGAAATAGGAAGAATTTGCACTGAGTACCCTAATAAATGCCACTTCTCCCTGCAGACCTTGGAGGAATAAGAAGAAAATACCCGAGGAGAGGGCAGTGCCTCTGAGCAGATGAAGACAATGTGACTGTGAGACTGACTGGGAGACTGCTGTGGACCTGGGTTACACAGGGAGCATTATTTCTGAGGAGCAGCATTTCCAGCCATAATATTGTAGTGATACTGTGTTGAAATAAACTTATTCAGGCGTTTCATTTTGAGTCGGGCACAACACAGCACAGACAGTGTGTCTGCAGGAGGAATCTTTGTACTTTTGACACACAGAGCAGTGCTGCAGTGAAGGTGAATGGTGGAAACTTCAAGGCAGCTTTGACCAAATTCTTCCTCCAGATAACTTGTCTGGTAACTGTGCCTCCAGCATTTGTCTCCCACCAGGTAGGGATATTAGTGACTTTAAGCACAGACTAATCTGCTGCCAGATTTGTCACTCAGGTTCCTTTATTCAGGAAGCATGGCAAGTGGAAAGCAATATGCTGTTCTGCTGCCAAGCATGGATGTCATGGGATCCAGACATCAGACAGCCTGAGCCTAAAGAGTCAGAGTTCCCTCTTTATGTATTAATAATCTTGTTAGGGATTATACCCCAGATTTATTTATTTATTTATTTATTTGCACTGGGCAGGAATCAATTTGGCATTTACAATATATATTTTAACAGGTTTCCATTCTTAATTGTGTCATTATCACATCTCCTCACTCAATCTATTACACCTTTCTTCATTTTAAAGTGCTAATAAGTAGCTTGTCTAGTATATATACTACATACAGGGCTACAGCTTAACATATTCTCCCCAGGTAAAGAGGAGCGGGGGTGAGGGTTCTATCTCAGTGATAGCATCACATCTGGGCTTCCCTCCCTCTTACTGTGCTCAGTGGACAGGTAAAAATACAGTTGTATTATTCTATTTTCCAATGAAAATAAGCTGGCTCACCGCTGTGATTCAGTGTGTCACGTTAGAATAGCCTCCTTCATCTGCTCAGCTTCCTCCATCTGCGCAACTTCAGACGAGTGGCACAAAGGAGAGACTGAGCTGCCTGTGCTATTTCCTTTGCAGGGCTTTCTTTCATTTGTAAAGAGAAGAGGTCTCAGTGCAGAGGATGCTGCTGCCAGAGGAATGCGAGGGGATGGCAAATGCAGAACCATCCCCAGCACTCCAGTCATTCAGAGAATTCACTTGCTTCCACTCTGGACAATCAGTCCTGCTGGGTTCCTGTTTATACAGGTGTTACTGCCAGTTTTCCAGAGTCTCCTAGTGGGAACACTTGGAATGCTGTGGGCCCACAGATGCCATCCTGGAGTCAGGTCTTTATTCTTTACACATTTATTCTCCTTGCACTGGTTTATCTTCAGCCGTATAAAACCATAAACGAACTAATCTCCACTTGCTTCAGGTAGAGTGAAAATACAGACAGAAGCTGATTTTTGTCACCCTGCAGACAGAGCAATAGGGAGAGAAGAAAAAGCATTCATCATGCAGAGGCCACTCACCACAAGGCAGGTGATGGCCATTTTCAGGTAAGCTAGATGCTCCAGTTGAGGTTCTTGATTCTGCAAAAAGGCATGTGTTTGCCTAGCTCCACATGAGAACTGTGGGAAGTGGAATAGCAAAAGTCTGTGGCTGATCTTGCTGAATGGGACAGATGGAAACCCTTGCCAAAAATAGCTTTGCTAGAAGTAGAACACATGGTAAATTGCATTAATTTTAATAATTGCTTTTTATGCTTTGATAAAAACTGGCAAAGACCTAAAGGATCCTCTACCCAAGATAATTAGCATAGCTCTCCTTGACTGCTCCCCTTTACAGAGAATGCTGCTTTGAGGCTCTTACAGCTCACAAAATTGAGAAGGACGAGGCTGCCCACTTGTGCCGGGAAAGCAGAGTGCTTGGTTGTATGAGGTACCCACAGAGAAAACACCTTTGCTGCTGGTAACATCAAGCAGCTTGAGGCCAGTAAAGCAATGCTGGTGTTGGTCTACAAGGGGCATGCTTGTCTGCAGCCTGGCAACATTTGGCGTCTGTCTGGCCAAAGGATCTCACACAGGCACACTGTGAAGGGGAGCAAATCCCAAGTCTTTGGAAAAAAAAGTCCTTTTTCCAAAAGGAAAAGCATATTTTAAGGTGCTTTTCTTTTTTTCTTTTATTTTCCCAGCAGCAGATACACACTTTCCTGGCTGCCGTAGGAGAAGGGAACAGACAGCTCCTTAGCCCACTGCAAAGGGGGTTTCTGCCTAGCACGGTGCCAAGTTCCACTGCTACTTTGCCATGTGAAAAGGGATAATGGGAAGTGCATGCCTAAGCTGGGCTTGAAGGGCACTGTAGCTGGTAAAATACACTGTGTTCACTACTGCTTCTTCCAACAACCTCTGGTCAGGAATTAGGGATACTTGACTTGGAAAGGAATTCTCATGCCAAAGCAAACTCCCCCAGCAATGGTGCTGGGTGCAGTGGCAGACAGCACCAGCACTTTAGTTATTCTAGTCATCTCACTGCATAACTAAATTGGTTTAGTCTTCTGCCCAACCACAGGTAAACCAGAACACAGCACTGTGGCTGCTAGCAGTGTCCAGGCAAGGGGGCTATGCCAGTGACACGAAATTGGTTTCTAATTGATGTCGTTAATTCAGGGCATCTGTTGTTCAATAGGGTCTAAAATGATGTTTAATTACCTGGGGGATGTGGGGGAGCCAGCAATGCCTTCATTTCTTTCCAGTTCTCAGGAATACACAATGTGCTTCCTACTCCTGGTGCTACATATTTTTTATGTGAATGAAATGTATTCTATTCTCTTTTACAGCTAAAAAGTGTGCCTGTCAGTCCACATCAGAGTCAGTCTGGGATACAGTCACAAATCTGTCAGACTCGGGTAGGCAAGAGGCCATTCTTCAGGGGTGGTATTTGTCCCTGTTAGATTAAAGGAAACTCACTAGAACTGCAGTCTTGGAAGAGCACTGTGTGACTGCAGCTGAATGGGGTTGATTTTCTTCTTCCTGCCAGGGCCAACCTTGGGTAAACAGGATTTGTGCCACATAGGAGCAGCCTGGGAATCTCAGAGTGTGTGATAGAAACGTTTAAATACAGAAACATAAATGTGTCTGCACGCAACTAATGCCCCTAAAGGACACCTGAGCTAAACACTGGTGATTTGTGAGCGTGATTTGGATGCACTCAATACTGATTGTTCGAAGTGCCTGGGCAGACAGACTGAAAAAATCCCGCTAATTGAGGTCTTCTCCAGGCAGAGGGATCACAGAAGTGAGCAAACCCTTCCCTGAATGAGGGGCCTGCTCGCTCAAGTGTGCCATAGTTTGGATTTTATCTTCCCAAGCCAGAACTGAAGCACACAGGCACAAAGGAGCTCAGCAGGGCTTGGGGGATGCTCTCGCCCAGAGAGGAGGCAGCTGCCAGCCACAGGTCCTTGTGGTGCTCCAAGGATCTGGTCCTCCAGCGTGCCTCTGCGGGTGTGGGTTATGCTCCTGGTGCCATTTGTATTGCGTAATTTTTTAAAGCTCAGTGATTTAGATTGACAAATGTATTCTGGTTTCCTAATATGTTTTCTTCACATCTTTGCTGTGTTTTTCCGTAAGAATTATTCTGTTCAGCAGCTCAGGAAAACCAATCAACAGCTAGAAGGTACAGTCTGCTTCAGATTTTCACACAGAATTACAATGCCTTTTTTCTTGCCTTATTTTTTCCCCTCTCTGAAGAATGTATTTGTCTCTGCGTTTTCCCCACCAGCACTATCCCGATACTCCCATACCCCTCATGTTTTTGTTGACGTGCTCCTGTGAGGTGCACCTGGTCCATCTGCCCTACTGGTGTTACTTCTGCTCCCACTTTTTTTCCCACAGCTGCACTGTTGCTTAAAAGCCTCTTGACAGAGCACCTCAAATTCTCTTGATGTTTGTATTGCTGCAAGTGCATAATGAAGCCCCCTTCAAGCACAGCCATTAGCTGATAAACACCGCAAGAGGAGCAAAGAACTAGGGAGATGTGGACATACTTGAACAAGCACTGCCAAAGGGATGAGATATTCTGGAGCTGCCAGCTTGAAACATTTGACTGCATCACAGGCAGCAGATGAGGACAAATTTCTGACTTTTCTGCAAACCTGTGGGTTTTCACTGTAACTGAAGATGAATGTTTCAGTGTGTCAGGAGATGAGAAATCTTAGAAACACCAACAGAATACCAAAAACTCTGCAAGGAAATGGAGCTGATTCAGTTTCTTGCTTTACTTAGTAATCAAAGAAGTTGCTTCTGATAGCTTGCTAGTGAAACAGGCTTTGTCGTTTTCCTCCCAGAAATTACCAGCTTTATTTGCATTCCTGTGAAGATGCCAAAACCATGCAGGCAGTGGGATGACTAGAGAGACTGCATCTTAGGACTGATGGGGGTGCCCAAGCCCTCAGCTTTGGCACCTATTGAACAGAGCTACCAACTTGTGCTGGTAGGCCCCACAAATGCGGAAACCCGGCTTGGCACTGGTGGGATTTCTGAGAAGTGCCCAATGGATGCTATTCTATCTATACTGGTGGAGTTGAGGAAGTTTGTGTGATGGCAGACAAGCCATTCTGCAGCGGGTAATTAAAAGGATTAGATACTGGTATAGAGGAGTCTGTATGATGAGTGAGCTTTGCTATCTGGGAGCTATTTCCAGCATGACAGATACAAAGTTATGTGAGCATGCTAGGCAGAAATTTCCTTTCTTTAATCCATCATTGAGAAGTTTTTTGTCCTGATACTAGGAGCAGACTAGATTATTTCTAGAGACAGTGCCTGAATTTCAATTTAGAGCCAAGTTTCTGGACTCTACAGAGAGGCAAATCCACCCTGCAAGCTCAAGGTTGATGTTTTGGAGGTGAGATGCTGAAACAGAGCACTGCTCCACTTTGAACCCTGTTCAAGGATTCACAGTCACCCAAGTCTCATGGTTGGCTTTAAAGGGGAGGAGGGAGAAAAAGAGACACCACAACCTGCCATGCAGAAGGCTCTCTGCTCACTGACAGGGAATGGCTACTGAAGGAAGGAAAGCCTGCTTCTTACCAGTATAAAAATGTTGTTAAGAATTTCTTCTGGACCTGAGTGCTGACACTTCACTGCTCAACAGCCATGAGAGCACGAAGATTCTCCATATGTGATACACCATAATGCATTCACAGGCTAAGCAAATTGGGCCTACAGGCTGAGAAAGTTGGGACTGTTCAACCTGGAGAACAGAAGCTGCATGGAGTCCTCATAGCAGCCTTCCAGTATCTGAAGGAGGACTACAAGAGAGGGATTCTTTATCAGGGACTGTAGTGATAGGACAAGGGGAAATGGGTTTAAACTTCAAAAGAGGATGTTCAGGTTAGATATAAGGAAGAAGTTCTTTACTGTGAGAGTGGTGAGGTACTGGAATAGGTTGCCCAAAGAAGTGGTAAATGCTCCATCCTTGGCAGTGTCCAAGGCCAGGTTGGATGGGACTTTGTGCAACTTGGTCTACTGTGAGGTGTCCCTGCCCATGGCATGGGGGTTGGAACTAGGTGATCTTCAGGTCCTTTCCAACTCAAACCATTCTGTGATCCTACAATGTATTTGCCCACATTTTTCCAAACCTCTATAGAATGATCAAGCTGCAGAGAATGAAATAAATCCACATTCAAACCTTCCCTGCGCAAATGCTCCAGTTGTGCTGCTCTGACATCTGCTCCTTGGTCCGTGTGCTAATCTCTGTGCCAGATCTGCTCTGCAGAACTACTCATATTCTTTCTGAACTGCACCTGGCCATACCTCATTCACTGTGTGCACCTGAATGGTAACCCTAAAAGATAATGGTGGGTCACAACTGAGTTTGCTTACAGCATTTTCTGTAGCCCTCTGCACACGCAGAAGGGGAAGCCACTTCACGGCCTGCCTGGAAGGGGAATTGCGATCGATGGGAACAAGAACACAAGACATGTACCAGCATACCAAATGTCAGATTAAAGCGTTTCACGCCACTCAAGAGCAGTTTAGCATACTTGGTTCAGAAGGAAAGCAAACAAGAAGCCCACCAGCTTTCCAGTGAACCTGCCTTATTTGAAATGGTGAGGGACACGCTCTGTGAAATAGCAGCAGAGGATTCCCGCTGAGGTGCCATTAGCCCTGTTCAGACAGCCATGTAAGAGGCCTGGCTTTCAGTAGTGTGGAAATGCTCCCTTTTGCTGCAGACCCTGGGTACTGAGGAGATTTATTTCAAGAAGCCCTCAGCCCCCAGGCACTGCAGCAGGGTGAGTGATGAGAGCTGGCAGCAGGCAGGGCATGGCTGTCCCTGCGCCAGGCACAGGGCTCCCTGTCTGGTCTGAACATTCATCCTCTTCAGAACGTCTTCTAACTCCCACGTGGGGTATTTGCCTTCATCCACCCCCTTGGGAATTCTGACCCTTTGCCCTCTGTTTCCTGCACCTTTTCTTTTAGGAGTGCTGCCACTTGACTCCCAGAAGCCAGGCTGAAACCTGCCATTGCTCCAGGGCTCTGGGCAGTGTGGTGAGTACAGCCTGGAAGGCAGCTGAGCCTCCTCTGCTGAAACAAAGAATACTGACTGAAGGAAGATTATGCCAAATGCAAGTTTTATCGCCCTTCCTGGTAGGAAATGCCTTCCATGGCACCCATAAGGAGGAGAGCAGGCCCAAGTGAGAAAGAATATCCATCTTCTCCCCTTAAAGGGTGAATAAAAGGAAAAAGACATTAAATAAAGACAATGTGGAAAAGTGGCTGATTTGAGAAGTGCAATAGATGTGCAATCTTCTTAATAATCCCACAAAAATTGACCATCTCAGTTTACAACTAGTTTAAGGTGAAACTCGAAAAAATGACAAGACTGAGCAGACATAACCATCACTTTAGAGAGGGATTATTCATATTATATTATAGGGAGCAGTGAATTACTAAAAAGCCTTCTCCATGTCTGCACTGCTTCAATTACCCCCAGTTATTGTCACTCACTTCTGTAAGGGATTTCTTGCTGCTGTGTTTGCATGGGCAGCCTCCCTCTGAGGGGACAGCACCACAGCCCTGAGCAGTGCTTCTTATGTACCACCAGCCCCACAGCTCACTCCTGCTACCCTGGGCTTCCTATGTTTTGGAGCAGGGCTTACCTGGGCCTCAGGACAGGCTTTGCATAGGTGGGACACTGTCCTGGGTTCAGCAGTAGCAGTCATTCTCCTTCTTAGTAGCTGGTTGAAGCACTGTGTTTTTGACTTTCAGCCTGGGAACAGTGCTGATAACACCGATGTT
>JANRGW010051519.1:0-11545 GCA_024733675.1 Psilopsiagon aymara | reverse complement strand
GAAGTTTAGACTGGATATGAGGAAGAAATTCTTTCCTGTGAGGGTGGTGAGGCACTGGAATGGGTTGCCCAGGGAAGATGTGAATGCTCCATCCCTGGCTGTGTTCAAGGCCGGGTTGGACAGAGTCTTGGGTGGCATGGTTTAGTGTGAGGTGTCCCTGCCCATGGCAGGGGGATGGAACTGGGTGATCTTAAGGTCCATTTCAACCCTAACTGTTCTGTGATTCTATGATTCTATGATGTTCTGATCACAATTCTGACTGCAGGGACAACAAATATGTTCCAGTTCCACACTGCTTCAGGTTATTTGTATCCATGCAATTAGTATGCAAAAAATGTGGTCATATGTAACAACCTGTTGTTTAATTAAGGCAACAAAGCAGGGTAGAATGGACTGACTTCAGCTCCGTTTCCTACCTCAACCTCAGAGATCAGATCTTACCCAAACTATATCAGGCAAGCACTGTGCAATGTCATGCAATTTTTATTATGAAAGAAAAATCTCATTATAAGGCAATGCTAATATACATTTTTTCATGTTCCTGGCACTCAGCCATCCCTGTTGGAGCTGGACCAGAGACAGCAACAATGTTTGGAATGAAGGAAGGTGCTGTACGATCACTCTTTTTTGATCACAACTTCTGTGGCCAAGCTCATTATTTTAAATAGAGCTCAGGAAAGGCAGATGGGTCTTCTTTGTATTGTCCAGGACACACAATCCTGCTACTGTAAAGCATAATGTCAAAATCTTCTCACCATTGGTGAAAATAAACTGTTCCTTTTGTAGCTGCAGAGGGCAAAGGAAAGAACTCAGTTGGACATTAGGGCTTGCGCAGAAAATGCGAGGGGGAAAGGAAGGCCACAATACACAGGGATATGTAAGTGGCATCTTAGGAGGAGGACATGGAAAATATTACAAGGTGTGGCTCAGCATCCATTACCTTTCCAGTGCCAGACCAAGTGGCTATTGGGATGCTCTGGTACTGTCTTGTTCCTGTGCTGAGTCTCCCATGATGCTGAGGGGTGTGCAGATATATCACAGAACAGGCTAACCTATCTAGGGTACAGAAAAAGAGAGGTCAAGTGCCATGCTATTTCCCTGAGGGCCAGAATGGGCCCTAGCCCATTTTATTTGCTGGTAAGATAAAGTAGTAGTCTCAAAGATATTATCAACTCCAGGATGGGCAGTGGAAATCAAAGCTCACATGCAGATGCAATCCATTCTCTTGGCAGTTTCCCTTCGTATCTCTCCAGTCAATTTATCCCTTTGGCAAAAAGCAAGTCTTCCTCAAGCACTGCTAAGCCTTGGCATAACACCTAAAAAGTCACCTTTCTGGGATGACTCCCTTTGGTTTTAAAATGCTGCCGAGAAACCCCAAACCATCCAGGATTCCTCATCACACCACCGGCTGTGTTTGCCATCACATGACACCACAAAACCACCACCCATATCCCTGAAAAATCTGTCTTTTCCTGGGTTAATCCTACCCTGCTCCATCCTCGTAGCCCTCGGTGCCTTTGCATTACATGTAAAGCAGCGATCTTAGCATGATATAAAGATATAAAAAGCTAAGCAACTGAAGCAGCTGCTGTGCATCATTTAAAGAGCACACATATCCAATAAAATAGGCAGTTAAAATGTCTATAAATAGTTGGAAATAGCATATAACTAATTACTTGAGTGCCAAAGAAAACTCAGACTAACTCAGTAGATGTAAAGATGCATGTCATGGCTAATAACCTCCAGCCTGAGGTGAGCTGAGGAAGAAATTTGAAGGAACAGAAGGTTTCCTTGATTAGCCAAAATGGCCAGTCTATTTTTCCCCTTCAGTGCTAAATATTGGAGAGATTTCTCTCACTGAATACTTCTGTATTCCATTTTGAAGTCAAGAAGTTCAGCCAGAATAAATTGGCATCCCTAAAAAGAAACTGTAATGCTAATGGAAAGGGTGGTTCAGGAAGCCAAGATAAGTGTTTGTTGCATCTTTTGAATTGCAAGAAAAGCTATATTAAAAGCTTTATTAAAAGCTATATATATGTGTGTGTGTGTATCTACAGGGTCTAGTCTTTTGCATTTCCTAGTTTGCAGTTTCTGTATACTCCTTGATGCAAAGAGTTTTCTGACCTTATATATTCATTTTGTACTAGACCATGCAGTATCAGTGCTAGATGAATAAACCATAGGATAGGAAAAAAATCACCATAATAAAGAATCACCAAGAAGCACAAAGAAAGTATCTAATAATGTTCATATTGGTGGTTTTCTACTGAAACCCCTGAACTGGGTTTTATTGAGCCTGCAGACAGACCTTCCTGCTAGCTTCTCTGTCCATGAAGTTGCAGCAGCTGGACAAAAAACCTACAGGCTTATTTGTCTTCCAGATCTTTGTTACATAGTTTAATTCATTTAATAAGCTGCTCAAGAGTACTGGCTGCAAAGATCAAATGCAGTTTTTATCCCTTTGATTTTGTTTCTTTGTTTAGTTCTACAGATGACTGCAGAGACATTTCTCTGCTGCATCAGTGTAGTTACTATAGTTACTCCAGTTACTACCCCAGTTTCCTACCTGAAGGGTTATTCAAACCACCAGAACATGGAAACTGGCTGGACATATGACACAACATGGTCAGAAACAACACTAAGACATGTCCATTCTAGTATCAAAATGCAATTAGAAAGAAATAATCAACAAGCCATTAGCAGAACATGTCCTCCTAGTGTTTTAGGAAGGGTGAGATAAAAATAGATAAACAAATCAATAGGTGAGAGTAGTGAGGTACTGAAACTTCTGGGTGGAAATGAATGAAGTGGCACACAGAAGCCAGAAACTCATCAAAATAGTGAGAAATGCTAGTTTTAGAGCATCCATAACTATTAGTCCTGGAGCACTGAAGTGGCTTCTAGAAGCCAGAGTAGAGTTATGCTAGTATCTAGTAGAAGCCATGATAGGTGGCTCTCAAAAAGGAGGGAACAGAGCAAGGACAAGAAACCACTACCTTAGTCATGGCAAGGTGATGCACTATGAAAAATGATCTGCTAGTGAGTACTGGAACAAACTGGGAGGGAGCAGGATTTGTCACTACAGCTTCTAGCTTAGACAAACATATCAGGAATAGGTTATGGTTTAGCTCATCCCTGAGACACTTTGCTCAGTATTACAAAGAAACTCTGGGCTAAATCGAGACCCCTGCTGTGCTCTGCTGCGTATTCTAGCATCTTTGTTGTAAAATACCCATTTACTGCAAAAATGGGGATATAATGCAAGTCCTGCAAGTGTGAGAAGGGAGTTGTAATCTCCTAGCTTGGGCAACAGCATCAAAAAAGTCCTGGAGACACAGTGGTCATCCAGCCTACCCAGGGTCTTATGCAGGCATGCAACCACTGACCTTAGTGCTCCTGCCATAGTCGTTCCATTGTGATTGGTACTTGAAATGTCTGGGTTAAGGCCTGTGTGGATATACCTCCTCACCTGGAGAGCAAAACACCAGACTGGCACATCTACCTCTACAGGCTGATGCACATGGAGATCTTCCATAGCTTCAGGCTCTGTCAGAGGTCAAGATGAAGCCCGGTGCCTTCATTTCATCCAGTAAAACCTCTAATATGGTCCCCTGTGTTTGTGCAGACAAGTGATTTGTCAATCAGCTACAACTGCAAAACAGTACAAATACACTGCCTCTCCATTCAGGACAACAAACATTCTACTTTCTCTGACCACATTGTGTCCTTAAAATACAATGAATCAATGGAGCTTGCCAAATTCCAGGATTTGGCTGGGCAAGCATCTTCTGGTCATGCTGAGATTAGCAGATAGCAATACTAATCACACCCTGAATGGATCTTTTGAACGAAGATAATGAGGAGCTTTGCTGCTTGAGGTCAAATCCAAGTTATCCACTTGGCCCATTTATTTTGAGCTCCCATCTCAATGTTTCTTAGTATGTGCTTGGTAAGGGGCTCAGGGAAAAACACAGCAGCATGTAAGGTCCAATTTGTAGGGGGGGGGGGAAACATCCTCCTTTTACCTTTGATGGATTGAAATCACTTGGTGACTTGGGCTGGACCCAGAGCTTTGTCTATGTAACACAGAATTTCCCTGTTGTCAAAGCCCAGATAACCTCCTAAGGCTTGTGAGGCAGCCACTGTCTTCTTCCTGAAGCAAGCATTCTCTTTACCTCTGGCAGGAGAAGCTCAAATCTTCAGAGTGTTTCTACATTAAGACTGTGTTAATTAACCCAGCTGGGGGGATATGAC
Organism: Psilopsiagon aymara; assembly: GCA_024733675.1. Lineage (NCBI taxonomy): Eukaryota > Metazoa > Chordata > Aves > Psittaciformes > Psittacidae > Psilopsiagon > Psilopsiagon aymara. Next base: position 7,291 of record JANRGW010051519.1, on the reverse strand, counting down.
AGGCACATGCTCAGCCTCAGCATTAGTGGCTCTATCACAAGGTGTAGCAATGTGTTACTGCTCTTACCTCTTGGGCAGGGTGGCAGGTGGGTGAAAAGGGTAAGAGGGTAATATTGATTATGAGACTGATTATCATTCAGTTGGAAGGGGAAAGAAAAATATTTAAACTGTTATTTATGGCTGATGTAGCAACTGAAGGTCTCCTGCTAAGGCCAGATGGCTTAATTTCAGTTGGCTTTGCTTGGCTATGTTAATCAGTGGCAACCTGGAAGGAGAAAAATCACTTTAATCATTAATTTCCATTGTCATAATCTGGCGGGTGGGGCATGCTCCTCGTGTTTGCTTCTCTGGACCTCCAAACATTCATCACAACACATAGAAGAGACATAAGCCCCACAAAACCCCTCTTGTAAGTGTGGGATGTAATCACAGTCACATCAATGTCTTCTCTCTTGGTTCTCTCCAGATAGCTACATTTCTACAAGGTTCTCTGTATTAATAGATGGATATAGAAGTCTTAAAAATGTGTCTATTTCTTGACTACATCACAGATTGCTGTAAGTCTGAGGTGAAATCCCGCGTGCAACTCTTTGGAGCAGTTTTTTGCTGCTACTATGAGGAAACTGCTCCTCAAGAACTTGGGCAGTGTGCATATGCTCCAAAGAAGGTTCTGTAAATTCATCTTATCAGCAGCATATTAAATGCTTAAATTCAGATAACTTACTCTGCCACTACTGTAATCTCTGTTTGCCTTAGCAGAAGTCAATTCCATTTACTTCACTGTGCTGTGGATCACAGATTTAAAATTTAAAATTTTTAAAAAAGATCATTAAAATCTACTTCTTTCATTTTTGCACATAAACACAAGTTGGACTTTTTATGAAGTGAACAGAAATGAGTAGGTTTGTTATCGCCGAACTCAGACAAAAACTCAGTCTGGGTCTATTGCCTAATTTGCAGAGATTTTCTTGGGGTTTTTGATTTACAGACTCCTGAAAATTTTCTTATTGGAAAAGCCATGTCTAAAGCAAATTCTTGTCATCTCACTGTAAACTGATTGTCCTAATCACCTTTCAGAGAGGCCTTTTTCTATTGCAGACACACCAGAATAAGCCCATGGACCAAAGTACAATTCACTCATTAAAAGGATAGCACACAGACAATTGTTTTGATACACAAAACCCTGAGTGCCCAAGGATAGTGAAATTATCACAGATTTGGGTAATTGTTTCTTGGGAGACACTGATTTTTTTTAAAACTCAAGAAAATTGATTGTTTTCTCAGTAATGGTGTAGTTCCATTGCCTGTGCATCCAATTCCCTGGTTTTAACTGGCTTTAACTTTAGAAATATATGAAAAGGTGAAGTTTTATCGTCTAAGCCAAAGTGAATTTTGCATGGTGACTAATAACTTCATAAAATCAAATGGGGAAGCTGTGCTTTTGGATGTGTGTTTCAGAAGAGTCCTGGACCTTAGTGCCCCTATGGTGCAGCTACCAAGGGTGTCATATTGGTAGAGACTGAGAAAGAATCATTGAATGGTTTGGGTTGGAAAAGATCTGAAGCTCATCAGTTCCAACCCCCTGCTATGGCCAGGGACATCTCACCCTAGACCATGTCACCCAAGACTTTGTCCAGTCTGGCCTTGAACACTGCCAGGGATGGAGACTTTGCAACTTCTTTGGACAACCTGTTTCAGGGCCTCACCACCCTCATAGTAAAGAACTTCTAACCTGAACTTCCCCTGTTTCAGTTTGAACCCATCATCCCTTGTCCTATCACTACAGTCCCTAATGAAGAGTCTCTTTCCAGCATCCTTGTAGGCCCCTTCAGATACTGGAAGGCTGCTTGGAAGAAGCTTTTGTCAACAGAAGTTTTCAGCCAGAAAGAAACTCTTTGGTGTGTTTTCCGACACAGTGGTGGATAAGCCACATCTATAGTTAAGCTTGCAGAACCTTGTGTTATCAGACTCAACTTGGGGAGCACTGGAAACCTAGGAACTGTTCTTCTTTATAGAAACCTTCTAAAGGAAACAAATCTTACTAGCTATTCTTTTAGAAAAGCCTCCATACTGTGGAGGTTTTGGAGGGAAGAATTGCAACAGGAGGGTATGTTTTTCTCTATTGAATTCAACATCAGAGATGCTTCTCTACAGGTATCAACTCAATACAAGTAATTTCTGCTAAGAAGATCTTTTAATTGGGCTAAATTAGAAATGACTTATTAAGCCAAAATTCAGTTAAATCTCCCTTGGTGTCAAAATCCAATGGGTTTGCACCCAATAATTGAGAGTTTCCAACCCATGGTGATCCCAGTGGGAAGCTGGCTGGGTTGACAAACTTCCTAATCCATCAGAATATAAGGCTAAAAGCTGAGGAACTGACAAAAGGGCTTGAATCTTTCCTTCACCTCCCCCATATAAAAAACCTCTGAGTAAATCAACAGCATCAAATTAGGAAGCAGAAGAATCAAGGCGTGATTTCTACGGGGTTGCCTACATGTCATATGTATATGTATCCATAGAAAGAGATATATCTAGATCATATATATATATGTTGCTAGATGTCTAAAATATAGGTGATTTAATATCCTGTGTGACAATTAGAGAAGCATATAACTAAATACACATATAAACAATTTTAAGGTGTGTGCCTGCATGGTTTTGTACAATTTAAAGGTATAGAAACATTAGGCATTGATTTCTCCTGAGCTAATAGGATTTGTGATTGGATCCCTGCATCTCAGCAGGATGATTTAGAGAAAGCAGGGACTACTGTGATGGCAATTTCCCCCCTGTTGGGAGGCATTAGCTATCAGTTTGTTATGCCTTTTAAAATCACTGATGTCAAATGCACCATTCTGGGTAATGTGTGCTGTAGGTCATACAAAAAATGAGTCCTTTACTATTGCAAACACTCGCCATACAAAGTAGTAACAAGTAGGGTGAATTAAACTTCCTGATGAAGCATGAACTGAGCACTGCTCACTGGGAAGGATTTCACACTCACACTGCTAGTTTTGCACAGAGTTTGACCGTATCCATGACCAATACCACCCAAGATAAAATAATCCATAGATGGTAGACCACCCCTGGGCACTCTGAAGAATCATCACTGAGGAAATTTCACTGCTTTCCAACCCCTTTTTACTACATCTCTAATATGAACATGGCAGAACTGAGCTCTAAATCTGAATTACACTGCCAAGTTATCAAAAAGGATATCAGTGCTTTCTGGTACATAGAGTTGAATTTTTCTCTTTATCTCTGCACGATAGAGAGGGAACAAAAGAAGTTTGGTACCATCATGAAGCTTAATGAAGTCAAGGTGGTATAAAAAAAAGACTCCATGGCAAAATTCCTTACAGAATTTGTCCGGGTCCATCAGTCTCTTGGTCTTTTGAGGGCTCATCTGAAGCTAAAACCCAAGTGATGCAAACATCCCAGTCGCCATCCGACCTCAGAGTAAATCAGCTGGCAAAGTCACCTAGGCCATTACTCAAAATGGTCTTTTCTTATGATGTGTCCTGATTTAGACTGGGACAAGGTAGCAGCCCCTAAATGAAAACTGCATTTATTACTTCATGATGGTTCTTTCCAACAACATTGTATAAGAAAAGTTTAACTAAAAAATCATCAGAACAACCTCAATGAAGACAATTTCAAGAATTTATAAGTTAGAAGCTCACACCTGGCTCTCTGCTTTGCTCAGGAAGTAGCACTGCTGTTTGCCCTCTACAAGTGGCACCGCTTACCAAAGAGAGACACTTTCAGTGTTATTTTTATGCTTCTCAGCTTGTGCATCTGTTTGAAAAGCAGATGAGACTCCATGCCTCTCCTCCCATGCAGGCTCTTCAGTTATGTATCAGAGACTCTTGTGTTGTCTGGGATCTAATAACCTCAAGGCTGACATTCAAGGCTTGCTTCCTTCCAGGTTTATTGTCTAATAACCTCAAGGCTGACATTCAAGGCTTGCTTCCTTCCAGGTTTATTGTCCTCTTGGCTGCCACTCCAGGTACTCAGTGCCAGGTGCTCAGGTACTTAGCACTTGCTTTTGATGGACAGCAATCATATTCTGAAATGCTGCTTTCATGGTTTGAGTGACGCCTTTGATAGATAGCTGTGCCTCTGTTAACAGAACAGCACAAAATGCTTGTTTTTCTTTCCCTCTGTCTACATCCATCTCTCTTTTCCACTTGAACAGCCTGGGGAAGAAGACGTGGACTACTACTCAACAGACATCATAGATGTAATTTCATGAGGTTTCTATTACTCAGCCTGGTTGTAACTGATAATAAAGAGTTGATATTTACTATAACTTTGGTAACTCGCATCAAGATGTAGTTAATATCTAGAGAAATGGAACCTTCCAACAACCAGCACATAATGGCAAAATGCTTAAATTGAACAAAATCACTTAACTTCTAAACAGCAATCAGGAGTAACTCTGTTACAGTTAAAGGTGTTACCTTGGCACAGAATGGCCATGAAGGAGGATTTATGTAGACTATCCACACGTATTTCAAAACTTTTTAATGAGATATGGAACATCTGAAGGAAGTCCAATTTCTCAGCCAAACTGTCTTTGCTTAGACCAAAGTTGTGGACTTCAGGCAAAGGAACTCTGAGAAGTTACCAGCTTGAGTCTCTCCTGGAATATTTGCAAGTCTCATCTATTAACTAAGACAAAGAAAATCAATGGTCTTTATCAAACACTAAAGATTTCACTTAAGTGGCTGTCATTATCATTGTTACAGAACAGCCAGAGCCGATAGCCTCTACGTGGGCTACCAAAGAAAACACTTGACTTCTCATGGATTAAAAGAGGATAGCAGTAATTTACCTCAAGGAAAAAATCCTCACATAACACAAGGCTCATGGACCTGGCCTGATTCATGAGAGCGGTTTTTAGGCTCATGGGCTCATTCGGGTCTAAAGATGACTCTGAAGGCTTTATAGCACTTATGTCCTATTCAAATAGCTATTTTTGTTACTGCACCATGAAAACGCCATTCCTGACACAGAACTTGCTCTACTGTCATCACCTCAACATTCTAGGCCCGTTTCCCTAGCTGGGCAATAGCAAAAGGGCTTCCACTTCCAGCATACTAGCTCCTTATGGGGATACATTGGCCTATTCCTCTTTACAGAGACAAACCTTTGAGGTACTTGGCCATGGATAAAGATGGAAATAACTCCCGGTTTTCATCTCTCTGAAGAACATGCCTTCAGGATCTTTTACCCTAAACCTTCCCTAAACTTGCAGTCCTCATTCTGGCTTCCATGCTATCCCACCCTGAATGCATTACTAGGAGCAGCTGACACAATGTCCCTCCACTAACTTACTTAATTTGATTTGGTTGCTCAAATTAGGCGTCTTTCATGCACTGACCAAAAAGAAAACCACTGAACTGATGACCCTTGTTAGTTTTTGGACATTTGAAATCTGTAATGCAGCTGCTTCTTTGTCCCTCTTGACCTCATGCAGAAGCCGACAGTTTCTGTGCAATTTCAAAAGGACCTGGGAACCATTACTGTATTCTAGATAGTTTCCCTTTCATTTAGGCAAGTTTTCTCACACTGTGAATATGAGAGCGACCTTTAAATCATGAGGATATTTCTGTTATAAACCATCTCTGTCTAAGTGAGTATTTCCATCTCAGCAGCAGAATTAAATTTGTCTCCATCTCCAAAAGAAGTTCAAAGCTGCTTCACTTTCTAAACTCTTGCAAAAACTGAAGTTCTGCTGAGAAACCACTGTAATATTTGCAGCTTTCTTTCACAAGACATGTAGCATCTTGCTTTACTGGTGTTTTATGCCATGGGCCGTTGCTGTTCCAGCTACCTGGCCTAGGATTACTTTTTGCAGCCCAGAGGACCCTGATTTCATGCAATGGCACTCACCTAACAGATCCTTTCTATATCCTCCTGTGACTACTTGAGTTTACCTGCAAAATGAAAGACCAGCTCCTTCTTTTGTGCTGCAATTTGCACTGTGCCACCAGCTCTTTTTCTGCATCAGTTCTAAACCAGCAAATAAAATCATCTCAGAATCAGTATCTGTGGGGAGGCAGTACAGGACAGTTCATGTCCAGTGGACTTAACTCTCTTAATCCCTAACACACGTCTCATCCAATTTGTGATCCAAGAGTTCATGGCTCTGGGCATCTTTCCTGAAAGAAGCTGAAATCATGTGAAATATGCTGACAAAGAGAAAGCACAGATTATCAGAAGACAGATTCCATTTTACCTGCGAGTATACATATAACTTGCATGTTTACAGGAACAGACGTGCTCACGTAAAGGAGGGGCAGGACAAGTAATGGGAAGGCTTTAGCATCGCTCTTCCCTTGCAATCAGCCTACTATAGTGAGATAATTCTGCTACCAGCCTAACTCAGTCTGTGCTATAGCACATGGACTTCAGTGACCTCTGCTCACCAAATTGTGGGTTTTAAGCAAGTCTGAAAATATTGCCCACAGCATCTCAGCTTGAGTCATCAAGGTCTTTTCGAAGAATTAGATTTCCTATTTCTGGCAAGGAAGAAGACAACCCAGTGTAAAGAATAGTAATCTGAATGGAAAACTGCAGTGGAGCCATGTGTTATATTTTACTGGCAATTAAAGAATGTTTCCTACCTATGGAAATAGTGATGTTTCAGAGAAGTCTACAGTTGGTTTAAAGAGAGAATTGGATACTTTTATGGAAAAATTAAAATATCTGAGATACATTTCCCTGCTATGTTTTCCTGCTACTATTTCTAAGGCCCAACATGTCCTGGTCAGCCTTATGTTCTGCTGTAGAAACAGGCATCACTGCAAAGAGATGTCTCAGTCTTCCCATTGCTCATGGAGGTTGGTCTGTTCCCGTGCAGAGCTCACAGATGGCTTGGGGCTAAATAAGTTCTGATGTTAATTTTGCATGTAAACTCAAATAAGTAAGTACAGAAGGAGGCTATAGAAAGGACCTGTTGGGTGACCTCCTCACTGCATGAAATCAGGTTCAGTGCCAAGATCTTTGGGACAACACAAGAAAGTAGTTTCATCTCTGCCTTGCTCTTTGTGCAGAACTGCCTGTTAGAACAGCATCTGCTGACCACAGGTACTCAGCTGGGATAGGTGTTGCTATCTAAATCTCTCTCATATCTAGGACCAGCTGTCAGGTACATGATGAAGATGATTTTGATGCGGTAGCAAAAGGGTAGATGAAGCCCAGTATCATGGGTTCAGCAGTAGCAGTCATTTTTCTCCTTCTTAGTAGCTGGTGCAGCACTGTGTTTTTGACTTGTGGCCTG
>JANRGW010051518.1:52571-67180 GCA_024733675.1 Psilopsiagon aymara | reverse complement strand
AGAAGGTTGTGTGGAGACCTCATAGCAGCCTTCCAGTATCTGAAGGGGGCCTATAGGGATGCTGGGGAGGGACTCTTTGTTGGGCACTGTAGTGAGAGGACAAGGGGTAACGGGTTCAAACTTAAACAGGGGATGTTTAGATTGGATATGAGGAAGAAGTCCTTTACTGTGAGGGTGGTGAGGCACTGGAATGGGTTGCCAGGGAAGCTGTGAATGCTCCATCCCTGGCGGTGTTCAAGGCTGGACTGGACATAGCCTTGGGTGGCATGGTTTGGTGGGAGGTGTCACTGCTCATGGCAGGGGGATTGAAACTTGATGATCTTAAGGTCTTTTCCAACCCTAACTATTCTGTGATTCTATGATTGCAAATTAAGTGGTACTTTCTGATCAGATTGCTTCCCTGATCCAGTTCACTTCAAAGCTTTACAAATATTTGTGCTGGCTCAATGGAGAGAGCAGAAATAAGCAGCTGGGGGGAGGGATCCATGAGCTGCATGGCCAACAAATAAATGTGTACGTGCAGCCTTAATCCCCTCTGAAGACTCCAATAATTGTATGAAAAGGCTGGCCCTGCAAACCAGGCACTTGCATTGCCTGAAGTAATGCAAGCACGCCTCTTAATTCTCTAATGAGGGCTGAAAACTGCTCTACAGTTCAGACAGCATCTCTATTACATTAAGCAGCATCATCTTCTGACAGAGTCATGGAACTGTCATATATGTTAGGGAGATAATACATATCCTACACTTAATTCATCATCCTTCCTTCCAGCAGTAGAACTCCCACAGGAATCCAGTAAATGGAAGATACAGACATTTACTCTGAGTTGAAACAACATACTCCAATAAATAAAATAATAATTCCAGTGCTGGAAGCTCAAGCTGAGAATAGAATCTAGCTTAAAGACAGACTTCAGATGCTTGTAAAGAATAAAATAACATCCTGGCATCAAATGTGCTTCTAGTGGGTAACTAGGAACTCAGTGGAGAACACTTTACATTTAAATACACTGCTTTTACACTGACTTTTTACTATACCAGACTGGTCAACCTCTAGCAGACAGAGCTTAACTTAAGATGTAAAGAAATACTACAGCTCTAGGTTATAGTACAATGAGATCAGAAGCCTCCTTTAAGCCTGCTAACCCCTTTAACACAGGAGGTTTGACTTCATCAGCAACAGGACATAAAAGTTTTGTGATCTCTGCCTTCAGGCTCCAGAAACAAGACTTGAAGGTCTATCACCTCAGGTTTACATCTATGTGAAGTTATGCTTGCTTTCATCCACATGAATGGAATGGAATCAGATGCATTAAAAGCAATATTACTAAAATTTGTATCAATTAATACATTTTGTATCAAATAATATATTTTAAACTAAATTATATTCCAGTCTGATGTTTAAGTGATTCCTGACTCTAAAGCGAGCAAGCACTGTCAAAAAAGACTTAAGTGGAAAACTTGGTGATAAATTCTTTACTCTTGCTTCAACTTTTATTGCTGAGATGCCTAAAAATCCTGAAAAACTGGCTATTTGTAACTTTTTTCTATTTATCTTGTCTTTGTTTCCCCTTTTATAGTAAATAATGAGCTCTGACACATGGTTGAGAATTGATTACAAGCTTAATCTACAGAATATATACTATTATTAATATGACATTAAAAAAGAAAAATCAGCCTGGACAACAAACTGGACAACAGTATGAGGGAGTTTTTTCAATTATTACATTAGTTATTAATGCACATAAAGCACAATATTCAGATTGAAGTTAATTATATTCTGTATTTTTGAGACATGATCGTTGAAGCAAGTATATTTTATTAACAAGAGATTCAAAAGAACAACAGTATTTTTTTCTTTCTGCAAGAAACTAAGCCATGGCAACATTTTAGTAACCACTATGTTACAGAGTACTCTGTTCTCTGATGTGCTCTCTTTCAAGTTCAAATACAGTTCCACAAGTACTACTTGCAGCTCACCAGTTTCTAATAAAACCTCCACTGCACTGTTATATATACCTGTGTGCTTGCAACACACTCACCATTTTCCTCTCTCCAAAGAATCTCCAGGTTTTGCTTTTTATCCAATGCATTTTGATGTCAATATCTCTTCAAGTCGCTGTTCCATTTACTCAAATTATTCCATACTTGAGCAAGATTCAAATGTTTACACATTAATCATAGCATCCGTAGCAATTTGTGCTTCAATCTTTTACAGATTCTAAATCCTTCATGACAATATCTTGTCATGATAAAGCTAGGCAATGAAGCTAAAAGAATACACCATTTCGCACACTGATGCTCTCTGCATGTTTGCTGAATAGTGAAGATGACAGCTCCCATGAAACAAAGATTTGATGCATCATTTAAGAGGCAGGGGTTTTATATATACATTAAAAGCTATGATTTGATTGACTGATACTTGAACCAATGCAAGGTCATGTTTGGACAAACATGGCACTTATGTATTTGCTATCCAAGATCCAAGGTCACGTTCACACAGATGCATCAACTGAGTATTTGCTGTATTTTCATTACCCAGCTAATGAACTCAAAGCTCTCTTAGTTTCCCTATGTGTCCCAAAACTCCTTACCTACTCATTTGGAAGTAACGGTTTTCCTAAGTTTTGCAATACTGTAGAAATGCCTGACAGGTTTATTATATAAGCCAAGATTTTGAATTGATTAAGAGTTTGGAATATAGTTAGGGATACCATAACTTCAGAAATCAGTGCTCAAGCTGAGGCTAAATCTGGTTGCGTGGCATCCCCAGAATTAAGACTTTTTTTTTAATTTTCTTTTTTGAAAAGGAACAAACCAAAACCACCTCAAAAACTGTGTCGTGTGAACTCCATGCACTAGTACATGCTCGAAACCATTACCAAATTATTCCTAAAAACAATACGTAAAAGTAACTTTGGGTGGTGAATTCCAAGTTGATTCTGACATGTACAGCATTTACAAACAGCCTACGCATCTGTCCTGACATGCCACTGACTGGAAACTAAATTAGAATGCTGCAATTGTTTCCTTACACACGTGATTATGGCATCTCAGATTATGCAAAGCAGCTTCTCAACAATTTTCTAATTATACCTTGATATTCTACAGAGACTTCATTTGTTGAAGGATAAAGATATCTGAGGGTAAAATACAAACAGAAATTGCATTTTAGTAAGGTGACTAAGTGATTATCTCCAATATAATCAATTTTTGAAGTTAGCAAAACATCAGCCCCTTGCTAAATCTCTTGCCGATTCCATTTTTGCTACATATGGTAAAAATAAACTTCAGAGGGTATCACATTAAAGACATCTGTGCAACTAACTTTGTCAATTAAAATTACAATCTAATACATACAGAGGCAGTGCCCAGCAAATTTTTTGCCCATTTTCCATTAAACATCCTGGCTGTGCTGTTACATAAACCTCTATAAGCCAAAAGCTTTACTTGCTCACATGCTTGATAAAAAATAAAAAACCCCATCAAGATTAACGACTGTTCTATCCAGAGAGACATCATACCTTTTACAAGCAAAGCTGTTTAGTAACTCATATAAAAGTGAAATTTTAGACATACTACATTTATGAAAAGAAATAAAACCCAATTGCCACTAACTTACAGTCAATTAAAGACTTTGATGCACTTTCTAAAACTGATATGTCAACAATCTTTAGGATTCATGTACATGTATGGATAACTTAAAGTGTATTCTTATAAACTAGGATATAAGAATCTCTTTTGGTTTATATCCACAGATTTTATGTGTGATAGCAATTGCTACATATTACCAATAATCCCTTGGCATAATTATTGGCAGGACTGGTAGTAACATGCTCTTTACAATTTAGAATCATTGCTGTGTTATAAATAAAAGCACCTGCCTTAAGTTTAAATTTATAGTACAATGGATAAGATTAATTAGTTATATCTTCTGTTCTGAGAGCATATTTATTCTTCCTGTATGATTTCAACCTTCCTATGAATACAACCTAATTCAAACTATATCATATATTATTATTTTTCAGCCACATAATTTTACATTACGCAGAAACCAACTAGCATTATTTTAAGTTGCACATAATCTTGTGATTTTAAACAACACAACATCCCTGACAGTGTTCAAGGCCAGGTTTGACAGAGCCTTGGGTGACATGGTTTAGTGGGAGGTGACCGTGCCCATGGCAGGGGGGTTGGAACTAGATGATCTTAAAGTCCTTTCCAACCCTAACTATTCTATGATTCTATGACAAAAGCTTGAGAGCATTAAGTTGTGACAGTACACAAATTTGAAGGGTAGAATTCATATCAGTATTTACTATTACCAGTATTAAAATACCAGGAAAAGAGCAACTTTGGTGAGAAGAAATAATAAAAAAAAAAAGCTTTAATTTCTATGGACTTGCTCCCAAGAACATAAAATTTTCCTAGCATTGTCACCCCATATTGTCATGTCACATCCCCCTGCTCCTTCCCCTTCTCACTATACTTACAGTTCCCCCCCCCCCACACAATGTCCCTGAACTACTTACTATGCAAACACCAAACATGCTGTAGCTGGTTCAGAGCTGCATGTTGCAACTGGCTCCCTATTGCTCCTATGCTGATTGGCAATTGACAGGCCAAACAAAACATATAATTGTTGAATTCATATTGCATCATTTCCTCAGGGGAGTCAATAATAGGTTTTCCTTTCTTCTTCCCAGTTACCAACTTCCATAAAAATTAAAGAGCTTTAATGTCTTTGTCACCACTACTCTTCTGTCAAATTCAACAAGACGTACAGGTTCAAAGTTATTGGTGGGGGAAGAGGACAGCAAACATACTTCATATACCTGACGTTCTTTGGGAACTAGACTAAGTGAGATGAGAAAACAATCTTGAGAACAGTTTTGGAGCATAAATCTCTTCCAAGACAGATTTGGACATTTCCTTCCTCCCATTCCCACCTCCCTTCCCTTCCCCCCCCCCCCTTTTTTTTTTCAGTTCACTTCAAGTACTTATTTTAATATTTACTACAGCTTGTAGAACACAAAAACAGTACAATGGGTGCCTGAAGTTATGTCAGTACTCAGACTATTCTACAGTTTTTCCAGGGTCACTCACTTTTTCTCCTAATCACATGCTTTATTTAGAAAAAGATAACTGGCTGTCCTTGAAATACTGGTTAAATATTCACCTTGGCTGAGGATTTCTGACCTGGGGGCAAAAATACTAGTTCTTACAGACATCTTGATGGCAACATTCTTTCTGAATAAAGAGCTATTGTTTTGGAACAACACTTTCAGTCCAAAAAGGGGGAAGTGGGAGAAAAAAGTTATCTTACATTAAAATTACTTAATGTAAATAGCTGAAAGATGATCTGGAGTTTTTAGCATCCTGATTTCAAAAAAGCTTCACTGGAATCTTACCTGCCCTTCAATCATAACCTAAGCCTTGCATTCCCCCTTTTTTAAAACACCTTGTCAGGCACAACTTTCCACCTGATGAACCCCAGATTTGCCACCTTGATCTCACTGCACAGGTCCTGCTCAGAATAATCAAAATAAACCCCCTTCAACTTTGCGTCTGTATCTGTTACTACAATAGCTCTCTTACTTATGAACAGCATTCCTTTAAAAGGAACGGGAGGTCTCACAGTTTTCTCTTTTCATTTACAGCTTAAACTTCTACATCTAATTGTGGTCTGGCTTTGGGGCAAAAGTCCGGTTACTTTGGCATCTGACGTTGCAACTTCTGTTTCAAAGATCAACAACAACAAATATCTTTCTGCCTCAAGTATATCTCCTTTTCAGTCTCCACATCACCAAATCTTGGCTCAGTTTTGGCTCTACCCTGGCATACTCAGCTTCAATGCTCTTTCAGCTGTCTTACTCTTCTCTTTCATAAGCCATGTCAACTCATCCTGAAATCACCTCCTTCATCCCCTCAGGTCTTCTAGTCTTCTATCTCTGCCCTCTAGTATCTGCACAGCTGCACTCTTCTCACCATCTGCAACCCCTTGCATGATTCATCACCGAACACAACAGACCGTGATTATTCACTACTTGAAAAGCTACAGTGGAATTTACAGCTGTTTCTGGAAGATATTCAAGAAGCTTGAATTAGCCTTCTGAGTAGAGAACACCACCGCCGTGTATTTGCAGTGGTCTTATTTCACTGATAAACTTTATTTCCTTGCCCGCACATAATAACAAGTCATATTCAATAAACTAAATTCAGCTTAACAGAGGATTTATATCCTAGTGAAGAGAATGACCCTCAGGTAAGATATTACAGGCTTAGGCCCTTCCACTTGCAACTGTCTTTTTGAAAATTAATTGAGTAATCCCAATGGGCTCTCTTTCATACTCCTCTACTAGTAGACAAAGTCTAATGTCTCCTATAAACAGCACCTGGAGTTGTGTAGTTTACTCATTTTTTAGTGTAGTACAATTTTTCTCATTCCTTCAAAGTATTTTTACAGGCTCTTGTTGCTCAGCTAGGACATGTAAATAGATAAATAAATAAATAAGGCTTTCTAAAAATAAACTTTGATTTAATGGCATGCCACAACTCAGAGCATCCAGGCTGGAAAGTGAAACAAAATTCTCCTCCTTTTCGTTGCTGATGGTTTGGGGTGGGGCTTTTTTTTGTTAAGAAAAAGACCTTCAGCTTTGTTCTGGTAATTTACAAATTCCCACCTTAAAAAGTTTTTCTTTGTGATAAATTTATCACGCAAAAGCAACATTTACACTGAATTAGCATTGCTGACAGGAGTCTTGGCAACAGGTATGAATGCAATGAATCTATATTATTTGGCAAATGGACATCAAGTACTTGTACTTCCAAGCTACTGAAACATCAGACAGAGGATACACTTGTGACGTATGACTTCACATTTCTAAAGCAGGTCACTCACTACAGTATAGAGATCACAAGCCTCACACTCCTGCACTATTAAAAAATGTCAAAATATAACCAATTACTTTCCTGACATCTAACCGCTCTACTCATCCTTCAAATGACATGAAGGGCATCTACTTACTGGTTTAACAGCCCCATATTAAAAGCAACCCCACTGCTGTCTGCCTGCCACCTCACTTCTTTAAACTTGCTTTGACTAAGGAAGCACCTGAATTGCAGAGGAGTGGAAGAAAAACAGCGGTTCAATGAAAGAGGATAAGTTAACCTGTTTAAAAAGTCATATATGTACTTTCATACACCAGTATGAATTCACTTTGTAAGGAATTTTAGGTGGCTGAGATAAAGTAGTTATAAGGGACACAGCACTTGAAGCCCTCTGCTGAGCTGGTTGCAAAATAAAGTTATGTTAAGCTACAGTTAGACAAACCAGCTTAAGCAATGTAACAGTTCCCTGACATCAAAAGGATATCCCTTCTGTAACTCCCTGACATTGTCAGCCCTGAACCTTCCCTCTTCCTTCTTTATTTCCAGCCACACAGCTCCATCCTGCCTGTGCTGGCTTTCTCACTTGCCTGACCTCTCTGGGTACATTTGTAACAGTAAATAAAACAGAGCACAGGCTCAAGCCATGCTGCTGGCATCCTCTCTGACACCATTTCGGCCCATAGCAGCTTGGCACTCTCCCAAACAAATGCCCAGGCACAGTTAAGGGGACAGCAAAGGAAGAGCAGCAAACTGCTCTCCACTGGTATCTGGATGCGACTGTACTCGTTTTCAGGATGAAGACTATTATGTGCATGCAATCTTGTTACTTTGTTCCAGGTCCAGAGAACAACCCCTGGCATATTTTATTCCCTAATGTAGACACAGCCTTAGTGAAGCAATTCAGCTCATTTAGCTGCTAGAAGTGTAAGAGAGATAAAAACCACTAACAGATAGAAATAGCTGAACAGACTCACTAAGGGGCAGCAAAGAGGAAGGATAGGAACACATGAATGGTAGCAAAGGAAAGAAACATAAAGGAACCTGGCTGATCTTTTAACAACAGTTGCTAGATCAGATCAGGCCATGCTGTATAACCACACCTCTGGCTGTAAGCCTCAGATCTGCAGGGCTGCCAGGAACAACACAGGGAGAGGGGTATCCTTTTTTTGTTTCTATTTATGTGCTCATTCATATACACAAATACACATGTATGCCATATAGAAGAGAGAAAAAAAATGATAGCTGCAAACTGAACAATTCTACATTCTTAAAGGATAATCATTTACATTTCCATAGGATTTACAACCCTTAGAAAATGCAGCTCCGTGTAAATTTGGTTAGAATTATGACAGCTCAGTAGGCAGAAAAATCAGGTGCCCAAAGCATATATGCAAGCTGAACATTTGACAGCAGTTTGAAAATACTAGCCTATTTATGTATAGTTACATTTCTGTGGAAGCACAGTACACAAAAATGTACAGCTGCTGCATTTTTCAAAACCAGTATCCCATGCTGCTTGTCTCTTAGTTACATGTATACTGAAGCTGTTACCTGACTTCCTTCTAATCAGACTGGCCTGCTTAAGAGCACATAGCAATCTTGTGTCCTGAGGTAGGTAAGAAGAAAGATATATTTACAAACATACATAAATGTAATATGTATACACACACACACACAAGTTCATTTCAGAGGTAAAAAAAGCAATTCTAATTTCTTATGTGCTCTTCTCTGTGGGCAACTATGTGCAAGATGAATAAACACATTATACCATACATACAGTATAACAACATAAGTCTTCCCTATGCTCACAGAGTAAAATTTCCAACAACTAGCTGGTCAGAAAAAAACACAGACAGAACATTCCCCTGTTCACAGCTCTCTCTTACAACAAAACTGCATCCATCCAGCATCTTATGCTGATAGAAGCCCCACTCAAACACCCCTCACAATGCAGCATACTTACTGCAAACTGAATATTAACCTAGAGTAAGAAAAAGGTTTTGAAAACCACACTTAAGCATTTCCAACCCTGCTGAGTAAACTTCAGTGACCAATATTCTGTGCATACCTGCACTGGCTAGTTTTTTAAAATATTCTTAGAATTCCTAACCAACAAGAATCCTCCATTAGAAATATAAACTTTACGCTAGCAATGAACAGTTCTTGTAATCTTCCCCTGAAAATTGCCAACAAGCCACCAATATTCATTACAACCTACAGGCTGCAATTAATTTTATTTTAACATCAGAGCAGTTGAATTCCTCAACCACTGTAACAGAGCATTCATCAGTCCTATTGTAAAGAGTACTGCTAAGCACTGCCTGCTAAATGAATCCAGGAGTCGCCAAAGCAATCTTCTGACACAACACCCACCTTCTCCCTCTTCTTCCCCCTCTAGTCCAAATAGCTCCATATTGTATTTTTCACCTTTACTACTCCAGGAAACATCTACCATCCATGCTTAATAAAGATGCAGGAAGGATTTGTTTTGTTTAATGTGAGCCGGCACCATGACTCCTATGCCATGCACTTCATGACATTCCTGCTGAAGCAGCAACACTAACAGGAGGCCAGGAAATACCACCAGGAATTCAAGACTTCACTTTCAAACAGATTTTGAAAATAGACAAAAGTTGTTCTTTGCATCTGAATATTCACATTCTGGTTTAAATTCAATGTTTTCTTCTGTGAATCGTTACATCAAGCGTTTATAGTACATAATTATTCAAGCCAAAACAAAACAGGCATCTTGCACTCTTACTTCTGTAACAAAAAAAAAATACAGTGGCAATACAAGCCTATGTGCAGGTAATAGAACTTATTCAGATGGCATAAGTTTGCTGGATACATAGGTTCATAAAACAAGACAGTAAGCCCTGCCCCCAATAGGCTGTAGAATAGTTTCAAATGACCCCATTTTTGTTAAATCAATATAAAAGTAGGACAGACTGTGGTATCATTTTTCCATGCAAAATAAATCAAACTCTAAACTATTCACAATTGCTCTCAGCTCTAGGATATTACACACTTATCTGAGTAAGAAGTTACTCAACCAGCAGTTAATTTGCACACTGAACAACAGTTCTGGTTTCCTTTTATATACTTAGCAACAAACTGAAAATTGACTAATGAGATACAAAGTACAAGATATGAAAACACTGGACTAAGTTGCTTTCACATGTATTTCAGCTGCCTGGAAACAAATGCCAAAGAACCTTACAACTTCAGTGGCTACTCCAAGTTCCTCAAGGCAGAGACATTTTTTAACAAGTTAATTTTACCATTTGGAAAGATTAAGTGAATAAGTTGACAATTTTTTAAAAAACTATGACAGTATGTCAGCTTTTCTAGAAAGGGAGAGGTAATTTGCCAAATGCTTGCAACTCCATCTCATACTGTTAGCGTTTCCATAGGCATCAGAAAACTCCAATATAAAACAGTAAGTTTAGATTAATATAGTGCCATAGAACAAAAACTGTCTGTTTGGTAATTTTCATCTATCAATCTCCAAAGTAAAACAAAATAAAAATCTACTTCTTATGGTTATAGCACTTTATAACATAGGAAACAATCACACAAACCAGTCATGTAACAACTCAGGCCTCAATCAGGACTAGCACACCAATGAATTATAGTTTGTATTAACCTGTGCACAAGAAGCCTTCCACTGGATGCAGAAATTGTATTTCCTGGATACTTAAAAAGACATCCTAGATACTTAAAAGGCATATGCAGTGCACTTATAAATAAATATTGTTTCATAAGCAGAAACTATGAGAACTGGTATGAGGAAGTGGAATCAGATTTGGCAACACTTCAATTCCACATGCAATCTGGTCACTTAACCTCCTCGTACCAATATAATGTTTTTAAAACCTGCCAAATATCACTCTTTTTAAGATAGAAAGATTTTTGTTTCATTTTGAGGATATCAGTGACTTTGAGCCTAACTTTACTGGTTAAATACTTTTTCATTTTGCGAATACTCAGAATTCTACTTCATAAAAAGTCCTTCAACATTTAATTTCACAGAGCTGGCCCTCTGAAATGCTGAGCACTCCTGAAATATTCAGAATTCTGCTGAATAACACATTTACATAACTTTCACATAGCAGTCTAGCACAGCAATAGATATCAGAACATAAAGAAATTTTATTTACTCTGTTCTTCCAATTGTGCTATTACTTCCCATTTATCAACTATCTGTTGGCAGTTCTTGCTCAGGCTTCTTTCCTTATCAGTTGACTATACATTAATCACTCTTTACAGAGAACCTGCCTCCAATGTTTTTCCTTCTTCAGTTGTTCAAAAACAATCCCAAGATAGCTCCCAGTCAACATATGTACTCACCACGTCATGCAACATCTTGCAAGGCTGAAACCAAAGTTATTTTCCACAACCATGTGCACATTGGTGATGGCAAGTGGCTCTTCATTACTAAGAAGCTGCTGACATTCTTTTTTAAAAAAATAAAAATGAAGAATGAATGAAATTTCCCAAAGCTTACTATTCTAATTTTAAATCGATAACATGTACTATGCTTTTTTTTTTATATTTATGCTTTTTCAGAAAAAAGCCACTGTCATTTCACCTAAGCTAAAATTATTTTGAAATGACTGAGGCTTTCAACACAACATTAGTTTTACAGGACTACACTGACATCTAGCTAACTATGGTATATGACTGGCATGTCCCAGTATCATTCTGATCTTTTTTGTCATACTAGAAAAAAATCAAAACCACTCAACTAAACCCACTACATTATAAGGACTATTCTCACAAGAGTGAATCTTTACATAGATAAAGCATCAGAGTAGTTACAGTTTTCAAAGTGCACACATACATGTCCCACAAATCTCTTTTGAAAGTGGCTTTTTAAGCACCATTTACCACAAACATAGAGATTCTACTTTTATATACCGTGTAAGACTTGCCAAATAAAAAAGCATATATTGCTATAAAAATAATGATTTGTTTAAACTGACTCCTCTGTGTACTCCACTAAAAACAAACAAGATTGAGATTTTGATAAAGCAGTCATATTTGATTGTCAAAATTCCAAAATCCTATAAGAAAATACGTTTGTACTTACAATAAATATGAATTCAACTATTTTCCAAGCCAAGTATAGTGTTCTCTTCTTTCCCCTTGCAAAAAATTTGCCATATGCAAAAGAAATGGAACTCAGAACTCCAATCTCAGCAGGTAAGCTAAAGCAAGGTAAAGAGAAAACAAATGCTAACTTAAGTAAAAGCTTCTTTTTAAAAAAAAAACTAGGAAAATTTACATGCCCTCTTTGACCACTCTGGATGAACAGTGAGCATCATAATCTATTTTCTAGAGCAAGATGAACATCCTAGGCCATGTATCTTACTCTCCTGTAGGACATTATCTTCTCTAATATTTTTATAACACTCACACATAAAATATTAGAAGTATAAGGATATAAATCACAATTGAAATGCAACCCTTTCTAAGGGTTTAAAAATCATAATGCCCTTTAAGAAGACTACAGTATTGAGGGGCATGAATAGAAAATGAAGATACTAAAGAACTACTGAAAAGCAAATAAGAAAACCACAAGGTTTTCAGGATGTACAGGTTTGCAATAGGTAGCCAAAACTCTCTGCCACCTGATTGCAGAGTATGACAGTCAATATAAGGCATCAGCAGATTGATAAGAACTTTTTTTTTTGGACTACGCCAAGTGTTCCTTCCAAACATGGGAAAGGAAAGGGAGCGTGCTGGCTGTGCAGTTCTACAAACCTCTGATAAGGAATGTGCATACTCTCATCCTTCTGAAGCACTACATCACACCACTTAAAATCAAGAAAGTTGCCACTAAAAGTAACTAAGAACCAATGGCTGCTTGATAGCTCATGCCAAATAACAAAGGTTACGATACTGGTTTAGCTTTGGGTAGACTTGTGACCACATCACATGAACCACAACTGCCGTCAGTTTCAGCATGAGACCAGGTAGCCTCAGTTTTAAGTCAGTGATTCAGAATTCATAAAGGAAACACCTTTTCTAGCCTATCAGTTATGCTACCTGCAATGACCATGCAAATTTCAACCCAGTAACCACTGTTAGATGCCAGTAAGAAAATCTCTGTGTGTTCTATAATACAAGTACAGTTTGATTAAAACTTTCATTCCCAACAAAACTTATGCAATGTTTTTATTTGTGCAGTACTACTAACACCCAATGCCACCAAACTGCCAAACATCATTATTCCGGATAATCCTGTCTGACGAATCCTACACTCATGCTTTTTCCATCAGAGAATTTCAGAAGAGCTACTCGTGTCAGTGAGGCTGTGCTAATCTTTATTTAAATATAAGGCAATTCCTTCTAGCACTCTTTTCCAGTACTTTTTGAATGCTATCTTTTTTTCAGCTGCTTTTCAGAAAGCAAGTGGACAGCCCCGTAGGGATAATCAAGAACAAGTTTTTCTCATTAAACCACAAAAGCGAATACAGGGGGAGCTCCCACAGACCCACTCCTCCCTCCAAGGATACAGGACTCCTCTCTGACCACCCAACTGGCAAAAGCACAACTTGCCTGATCAAGCCAAGCCAACAGAGGTAACCTGCAAGCACGTATTCTGCCTAGTGCTCAAGTTCCTTTCTCAAACCAGCTAAGGACAATTCAAACGTCCTGCAATTAAGAGGCATGACAGCTCCGAAACAGCACCCTATATGTCAGGACGTTGTCTTCTCCACCCCTCGATACCCTGAAGTCTCCCCACCAAGTTCCCGAGATCGCACTTTACCTACAAACGCCAGCCTGCACCAGGGCCGGCTCCCGCCCGTCCTCTGGCCCTGGTGACCCCGGGCTACCGCCCACCGCGGTCCCCGCACGGCGGGCAGCTGGCGCGGAGCCCGAGCACGGCAGCGGCAGCAGCTAAAGCATCTCCCCGGGCCAAGCTAACTCCTGCTCCCAGCCTTCGCCACCGCCGAGCTTCCGCAGAGCGTTCAAAACGCAACAGCGAGCTAACTAAATACACGACAAAACAAACCCAAAAGAAGGAAGGGGGAGAAGAATAAAGGGGAGGTCATAGCCGAACCCGCCACCGTGTTACCGAAGCGGGAGGTCACCCAGCCGCGCTCCCACCGCCTCCCCGAGCCCCTCTCGGCCGCCGGAGCCCCCGCCGGGGCACGGGCAGCCCCTGCACCGCAGGGGGCGGCTGGGCAAGGGGTACCGCTAAGGCAATACCGTGCGTTACAGCACAGGCGCGCCCAACGTCTGCCCAACGGCGCCAGCACCTCCTCGCAGCCAGCCTCAGGCCCTGGCGCTGTCAGCGCGGCGGGCGGGGGTCGGTAACGGGGGAAGGGGTGAGGAGGGTTGTGCAGGAGTACCCAGGTCCGGCGGCTGGCGGGCTGGCGGGCTGACGGGCTCCCTGACTGACTGACTGCCCGACTGACTGCCGGCGGCGGGGTGACAGGTACCGGAAGTGAGGTGGTGGCACACACCTCCCGCCATGGCCGCGCGCGATTGGCTGCGCGGGGAGGCAGCGGGGGCACGCGCTCCTCACCCCCATCCGCGGCCCCCCCTCCCCGCTGCTCCCGGTCCCTCCGCGCCTGTCACCGGAGCCCGAGAGGAGAGCCCGGGGCCGGCGGAGGGAGCGGAGGAGAAGGGAGCGGTGGGCGTGTGAGAGTGAGGCTGCCCGACTGGCTGTCAAGGGCGAATAAAGCCCTGCGGGGAGGGGGGGCGGGC
>JANRGW010051518.1:0-50247 GCA_024733675.1 Psilopsiagon aymara | reverse complement strand
CCTCCCTCCCTTCCTTCCTTCCTCCCTCCCTTCCTTCCTTCTTTCTTTCTCTCTTTCCCTCCTCCCTTCCTTCCTTCTTTTCTTCCTCACTCTCCTCCCACCAACCCCTCCAAATATATATATGAATATCTGTTGGTTTTCTTTGGATATATAATCAATCTTAAAACTGTTTCCCCTCCTGTTTTGGCAAGGAAGCTATGGAGAGTGAGGTTCTGTTTGAGTTTCCGTACTGAACTTTCAGACTGGATTTAGGAGGTCTGTTTGCATGCATACTCATGTTGCTAATCACTGAGGTGACATTGTACAACTGCTGCAATACAGTTCTCAAAAGTAAGATCTTGGTATGATTGTGAGTTTTTTTACCTTGAAAATGTGCATATTTTGAAAGATTCACCACATCAGGACTTCGCTGTTGCTAGTGAGAGGCATGCTAGGCTGTCTAGACTTTATTCCAGCTGTTGAGTGTAGCTAGCTTTTCTGAGGGCAAATGCTTCATGCATCTTGTCCTGGCCCAGATACCGACACTGTCCAAAAGGCAGTGAAATACCAAAATATTTATTGGAATTTAAAATGAGTTGTGGGCTGTTTCCTGTTTGTGAGCTGTGGGCACCCATCCCACACTCCCTGATAACCAAACTCATAGCAACCTCCACCCACAGTGTGGTCAGCAGAGGACCATGTTATCCGAGACATGGAGAAGACCTCTGGTTTAATCGCTGGTGTGGAAGTGTTTTCTTCTGAAGAAGTTGCATATATTTTTGCCCATAAAAATGCAGAATGCATCTGCAGTGAAGGAGCAGAATGTATTCCGCATTTAAAAAATTCACCCAGGAGACCATACTGATTCCTTTTGTACCAAAAGTGCTTTTAAAATATAGATTACTGACTGAATTATGTAAATTTGTATCACAGTTCAAATCTTACTAACATACTAAATATTATAAGCTCCATTAGCTATTTAAATATGCAAGCTTTTAGAAATCAGAAATTAGATTATTTACTAGGCTTTTAGATAGAATAAGCTGTAAGTGGTGTTACATTCATTCCATATGCAATAACCATATTACTATTGCCTAACAGCTCAACAGTTAAGAAACAAGGAGCCAGACTTGTGCACTCATTGATTTTCCATCTTTCCAGTAGCCAGCTGGCTTTGTCAGAGGTCTCCACAGTCATGCACAGCATTTCCGTAGCAAAATGTTTTCATTTGCAAAACAAGAACCCCTTTCCATTTATATAAAGGCCAGATACAGAGTCTCTCATAACAATTCTGTGGAAGCAGAGCAGATCCAAGGCAGCACAGGCTCATTCAAAAGTCTGGAAATGAACTGTACCAGCAAAAGTTGGCAGTGCCTTTGCCACCTCTTCAACCATGGGTAAAATGCAGGAAGGGGGCTGACCCTTATGCTCAAATATTTGCTGTGGTTTCTCTTGGTCATGTGATAATAGAGATCTTAACAGACAACATGCCTCCTTTTTTGGGTCATCATGAAAGACTTTCTTGACAAAGTTAATATAATAAGCAAAATAGAGCTTTCCCATTTGGGAACTGCAGAGACTAAGCATCGTAGCCAGCATTTTGTAAGCTGGAACAGCATAAGTATGGTTCTGTTTCTTTTTGTGTGACTACTGAAGTTTTACTGAACTAACATGCACTAAATGGAAATTATCTTAAGTTATTGAACTATATTTCTTTAAAGGACAGAAGTGGCTGGATCATTACAAGACAACAAGTTTTATAAATAGAGGTAGAAAACTATTTGAGAGTAATTGAAGACTTCTTTGCGCACAATTTTATGCATGATGAATCCTGCTCATTTGTACCTGGTCAAAGCAAGTTGAAGCCAAAAGTCCCATGTGATAATGAAATGGAGATGATTACATCGTATTATATAAGATAATATGTGGGTTACATGCATATACAATATGAAAATTATTGTTAAAAGAGCTCACCAAGTCAACCCCCTTAAAATAAAAACAACAACCAAGAAAACTGGTGAAACAGAGGAGACCTGTGAGGTTTATTCATCCTGATCTTCCATTATGAAGCTCTGTCCCAGCATATCGGTCTTGCTATGGAAATATCTGCACTGCTTTGCTTTTTTTTTAGTATTAGAGCAGGTTGGTTTTGAGGTTTGGTTGTTCTCAGATGCACGTCTCTCCTTGATTAGAACAAACCTGTAAGACTGAAGGTGATAAATGAAAATGTTTTAAGATAAATCGTATGATGCCCATCTGTCTCATTTTAATATGACAGGCTCTGGACGAAACCAGGACGCATGTTACAGGTTTACACAAGTCTAATGTTCCCCAAAACTATTTAGATGTTATATATATATATATATATATATACATTTAAATCTAAGTTGACTTTTTATTTCCCAACAAAATAAGCAATTAAAGTTGTTACTTATATTTAATTTTCATCAGACACATTTACCATGCTATCCCATTAATGTAAGATATGGATTGCCATTCAGATAATTTTTATCCGTATGTGAAAGTTAGTTTGCTCATTACTCTTTACTTACTAGTGAACTCATTCATCATTTGTCAGAGTGTCAAGAACAAACATTCTAGAGGTACGTCTTGTATGTCAAAAAGACTAAGCACAGTTGCACGCAAAATGATGGTGCTTTAAACTTATCAATTAACCCTTCTTAACCCAAAACATTTAGACTTTTTCTAATAACCAATGCTTTTTATGGTGGTGCTGTCATCATCACTATGGGCAGCTATATGTTTGGCAGCAATGTTGAGAATTAGTAACTTTTTCTTTTTTTTAACATGACAGTTCTTTCTCCCTCTGTCATTATTATGGTCAGTTTGTTTCATGTCTTTGTTTTAATAATAAAGTTCTTTAAAGAGGAGCTGTTAAGAGTGAGCATTATGTTTTCCAGTCATGCAGCATACGCAGTGAAGGTGAATGAGAAGAGAGCAGGAAAACAGTAAAGCCCAAAGCTTTTTTCTAAAGCAGAGCTCATACTTGAGCCTTCTGTAGGACGTGAAGGAACCACAGAGAAGGATACCAACTTGAAAACAGTTTCTGGGAATAACTAATTACTCTTAAAACTCAGCTGTGCTTTGCTTTCCCAAATCTCCCTAACTTCTCACCAGAATCATTTCTCCTTCCAGTGTAAGATTCCTTTGCTATAAATTTCTTTTTGTATGGGACAGTGAATTACTAGATTAAGCAAGATTTAGCAGATTTATTTATGGTTTGGGTTTGGTGTCTTTTCTTTTTTTTTGTCTCTGAGAACTGCTAAAATCCCAGACTTAGTATAATAAAATTATGAGACTAAGTCAGACTTAGTATAATAAAATTACACCATTTTAGAAAACAAATCACTGCTCCATATCTTGTACTAGGGAGAGTTATTATTCTGTTACTGGGTTTTTTGCTCCTTCCTTCCTTTGATGCACATGATGTGTGGCTGAAGGGATAACAGTAACCTCCTATATGACAGGAGGTCCTATTATTCTTGGAAATGGGTGCAATCCTAGTTTAATTAATTCTTAATTTAATTGCTTAATGAATTTAAATTTATTGATCCCTGTTTTTCCAGTCCTTTGAACTGAATACTATTCTAATGTTTCCTATTTCAAATAAAGAGTTTCCTCTTATCCAGGTTTTCACTTCTGCTTTTGCTCTATTGACTCAATGAAGCCTTTGTTGCCTTTTTTCTCCAGTCCCAGTTTCACATTCAGTGTTTGATCTGACTCACTGAGATTCCGTTCTTGGATGACATCTTTAAAATCCCTCCCTGCCATCACCACCGTAACTATGATTCATATCTTATTAGCTGACTATTGCAACATCTCTTTTGGCATTCATTCTTCCCCCTCTCCAGTTAAAGCTATCTTTTCCTGTCCCTCTCAAGTCTCTTTACAATCGTGTACCCCTTTCTGACCTCTGCTTCCAGTTCCCAACCCTTCTTTCCTGTAACAACCTGTGCCCTCTCCACTATTATTTAACAGTCATGCAGAAAATCTATGCTTTCCCCGAAGAGCCTGTATGTTAGCACTGTCAGAACACAGAAGCAAGAAAGAATGTGTGGTGGATCATGTTTCTTAATACAATTATTAGCAACTTCTGCTTGGTTTTCTTTTAAATATGTCCTCCCATATACCTCTGCAGTACATATGTATTCTCTTGCATGCCTAGACTAGCTTACACTGTTAACTGATAAATTCTCCCAGCATACTTCCGTCAATACTTATTTATTCTTGCCTGGCTTTAGTTGTAGCCTTAATCTAAGCTTCAGTAGTTTCTGCACCTCATCTCATGTTTTATGCAGATTTCCAGAAGGAATTACCATGTAAATGTCAGCTTGCCATGTTCTCATCTCTTTGTAAATAATTCAGTCCAAGTGCAGAAATTAAAGCTGAAGTTGGAACTTATGTTTGCCTCCATAGTGAGCATGTACACTTAAGACTAAGTTCTTCATGCACCAAAGGCATAAGCATGTTTATTTAGCAAGCAGATGCAGTGATTTTTAAGAGTTGTGTTTTTGCCAAAGCACCTAAGGAGAGTCAGTGTGAATCACGTGCATGCATATTTGTTCAGGTGCAAAGTCCTGTGGCTTTTGAAGGTGAGTTTAAAGCTAAGCTGTTTAGGTTTCTTTTTTAGTTTGTTTTCTTTTTAACCAAGGCAATTAAAGGGAAAGTTGAGGTTGCATGATGCTTTCAGAGTGGTAGCATGTGGTGAGCAGGTAACATACGCACCAGGTGGCACTGGTACTTTGTATCTGCTCCAGTGCATTTTCTTCAGCTCATCTAATACAGTTTTGCTGCCCTCCAAGATCCTTAATGAAAGCAGTTTCTTTTCCTGTTGCTTGTTCTACTGCAAATGCAGGTTTAGAAAGCCCCATGATTCCCCCCTGCTCTGGAGAAAGAACAAGTATATGTTTTCTACTGTCAAGTAAAAATTTCGAGTTTGTGTTCTAGGGCGTGTAAATCTAAGACTTAAAGCAATTAGCTGAGTAACTATTCACCTTAAATTGTTTTCCTACCCTGTTTCCAGGCATGACTAACACTGTGCTACACCCAGTCTTTTTCAGCACTCACAACTGATCCACTGAGCTAGAACTGCCTTGCATTGAAATCAATCATAGATTTCATTTCTGGACTCTTTGCTCAATCATTGCATATTTACAAGTCAGGTGTTTAAGCAGAAGTAATACACATATAGTTGCAGTGATGCTTTTCAGGTACCAGTCACACTTTGGCTATCTGTGTTCTCATTCAAGAATTTCTCACTATTCTTTACACTGGACAGCTTTACTGTGTGTATAGCAACTGCTCACAAATAAGTCCTAGATAGATTTGTTTAAAACAAGACTGTACTTCTAAACTTCTTCGAAGTGTTTGATAAAATAATTTTCAAACAAGACATTAAATAACATAGAAGATGGAGGTGAGATGAGATGAGGTTTGAAAACACTTGCAGATTTACTGTGCTATAAGACATACTAACACACTAACAAGCTCACTATTTGCTAGAAATTGAGTCAAAGCTCATCTCAGGCCAGTAGCAGAAAGGCCACTGTTTTCTGATTCTGTGGCCTCAGAAACATCCCAACACCTAGTTCCACATTTTTTGTCCTCATGCAATGCTGCACCACTCCTCAATTATCCCAAACCCAGCTCTTTGCAGAGCTGTGTTGTGAGCTAGATTAGGTTCCACTGAAAATAATAAAAAGGAGCAGCAGGAAATAAAACTGATTTCCTGATCTAATTCGTGGCACCCTCTCCACATCCTGGAAGGTCATGTGCTGTGATGAGGGAAGACTGGCTGAATTCCTTCCATCTGCGCTACCTCTGAAATCAGCCTGGCATCAAACCACAGTCAATCCTGACCAAAGAAACAGAGAAGATGACTGTAGTGGGTGATCGGATAAGGAAAGAGAGTAAACGGCTTGTTTTAGTTACAAGGCAACTACAGGGAATCCTGGAAAAGGAGGTGATTTTCAAATGGATTGTGAGGAGCAAAGCCAGATGTCTGTAGGACTGGAAAGCGCGCAAGTCCCAGCTGTTTGGACATGAGGAATGTAAGCAGCAGCAGGAGACATAAAATTGGCTTTCTTAGGGTTTCTGAGCTTGGAGAACTGGGGAAGGATGTCATTTCAGCAACACGAAAACACCAACCACTAACACTATACTTATCCAAACTGTAAAGAACAATTTTAAATAAGAAGAGGTTTCAGAGCTGTGTTTAGCTGAAAGATCTGTGTGGGAGAGGGGTGGAAACCTTTGGACTTCGTTAATAATTAAGAGGAGGAGTATGTTTAAGCCTATGGAATGGATAGCATGGTAGTAAAAATACTGTGACTCACTGAAGTTGGACGTTAGCAAGCAGGCAACAGTAAACAAAATTGCACATGAACAGATCCTTGTGTAGCTAGACCTGTCCATCTTCAGTGAAACTGTGCCTGAAATGCTCCATTCAGTTCTGGAAACCTCCTGGAAATAATTTGATACTGAATCTGCAAGATATAAAACCACTTTATTCAGACAGAGCTGGATGCAAATCAAGCATGTTTTCCAAAGCTGTCCTATAATATTTGTAATATTTGTTGTATTTTCCAAACTTTTTTTTCATCATAATAATCCCGAACTAATGTCTTGCTAGTTAAAAAAATAAGTACACATAGAAACCTTCTTTCCTCAGATCATTTCGCTTGCTCCAAATGCAACAAAAGTCAGAATAAAAATCTGGATACACATGGTTTAAAAAAGGCAACAGTGAGGACTTCTGTAAGCAGTAGGTCTTTGAAGTTTGCTTTTCTGCATAACAGTGTCACCAGATGTTTAGCTTTTAACTGAGTTATCTTAAATGGCTTTCCCCATTAAAAAAAAAAAAAAAAAAAAAAAAAAAAACCCTTAACTTTTGCATATATTAATATAATTAGCTTAATTTCTTCCTTTTTATCTCCTGTTTATGGCTCAAGGTACACTTGGCTATAGAAACTGATAGAGAAAATTCATAAAGTTTGAACATAAAGCAGCAAATACTCAAAAGGTGGTCTCCTGCCAGCTGCCAACCACTCAGGGTTCACATGCACTTGTTGTCTGAGTTCCCTGTTTTGACAGCCAAAGCTGGAGACCTCAAATATTCCCAAGCCTCTGGGAAATGCCAATGACAGCACAGGCAAATGCACCAGGTGGATCACCAATGCTTTTCCAGGAGAAGCTAGTTAAAAGAACCACAGAATAGTTTGGTTTGGAAGGGACCTTCCAAGCTCATCTAGTCAAGCCCCCTGCAATGAGTAGTGATAGCTTCAACTACAGCAGGCTACACAGAATCACATCCAGCTTGAGCTTAAATGTCTCCAGGAACGGCTAATCCACCCTCTCTCTGGGCAGCCTGCTCCAGTATTTTACCACCTTCAGTGTAAAGAATTTCTTCCTCAAATCCAGCCTGAACCTCCCCTTTTAGTTTAAAACCCCTCATCCTATTGCAACAGGTACTGCTAAAAAGTCTCTCCCCATGTTTCTCATTGGCCCCTTTTAAGAGCTGAAAGACCACAATAAAGTTTCCCCAGAGTCTTCTCTTCCCCAGGCTGAGGAAGCTCAACTCTCTCAGTCTTTTCTCACAAGAGAGGTTCTCCAGCCCTTTGGCCATTTTTGTGGGTCTTCTCTGGACCCTCCCTAACAGCATTGTACAAGAGTGTTTAATTAGAGGTTTATCAAAGTTTTGCATCCATTTTGAGTCATGTTACCTGATTCCAGTTGCTTTGATTACCTAATTCATCCATGTGTAACTCTGCAAATGTTTGCTAAAGAGCACAAAATATTTGCTGTTTATCCTAGGGTTCAGCATTCCAAATGTTTGTTTAATTTCCAGGCTGGGATTTTCAAATGTACCCAATAGCTAAGTATACCCTCAATTTATTTCTATTAAATCTGGAAATAAAAAAAAGCTTGCATGTCTACCTACCCTCTATGTCTCATCTTGAAATGTTTACATTCTTGGAGTTTACCTCTTGAAGCTATGTAAAAGATAAAGTGCCCTGTCACTCTCCTGCATGTCAGCAGGTTTGTCATCACACACAGAGACACAAAAGGCCTTTAATGCAACATACACAGCTCAAGCTACCTGTGCCACTGAAAAATGGGTGAAGGCAAGGCACTGTTATGTTATTATAGGGTAAATGAGGCTGGATTAAGCAAGGGTGTGAGTGTGCTGACATCACTTAATTACTTGGTGGTAGAATTACAAGCGCTGTCTCTCCACTTCAGATTTTACAGTTAGATTAACTATTACATGCTACTGTGCTCTAAGACAAGCACTTTGGTGTCAGTAAAAGATAAACATGAGCCTTTTTTTGACCCAGTAAAGCTCTAATTACAACACAAAGTGAAAATGTGTATTTTTTCTTGCTAAGGATAATGTCATAAGGTAATTTTAGGACTGGAAACTGAGTCAGGAAGAAATCCTCAAATGGAAGTGTCATATGCTACCAAACTATTTTTTGTGGTATTCTGGCAGCAGAGCAGTCCTTTGGGGTAATGTTGTAGTTGCTCAGCATTGCTGAAAACAGAAAATCCCATTCTCTTCTTTTACTCCTTCTTTGAGGCATGGGCCTCACAATTTACCTTCTTTGGGCTTTGGTATCTGTCAACCCCCCTAGTGAGTCAAAATCTGACTCACTAACCTGCCAAGAAGACTGGATAGTTTTCTGTAGGTTAGTGAGTCGAGTTGACTCAGATGGGAGCGACTGAACACCAGAACATACACAAGGGTGAGGAGAGGATCTCAGAAGACGGCAGGAGAAAGATCTTCCCCCTTGCAGCTGCAAGGTATTACATCAGTTCAGTTGTTTGTTAAACCACACTTTGGAAGAAGGTGGTAAAGGCCACTTACTTGGGATATTTAGAAGTAGATCAAGGAGCTGTTGAAATGAGTACCGGGACATTTGGTTTCCCATAGTATCAATATTAATTTTATTCCTCTTCCTCCTTATCTACAAACCCCTTGACTGGGGCAGTGTCCCTCATAACATCCACCCATTATCCTTTCCTGTCATCTTTACATAAGTCCTTAAAATCTGTTAGGCTATTTATTTCGCAAACTTTTTTTAATTAGCCAACTCTTTGTTGACAGCCATCGGCATAATTATACCGGAATTGTTGCTCCTGTTTACCTAAGTAATTGGTTCTTTGGGGCAAAATCTTACCATTTCATTTAATTTTGTAGAGTGCTCTTTGCCTACTTAAACACTTAATCAACTTTCATATGCTTTTAGAGAGAAGACAAAGACTCGAATCAGATAGTATCCCACAATCAATCCCATAAACTGTATGGTGGAAAGTATGTATTATTAAGTAAATAAAGGTGAACTATATATCAAAAAATCAGAGTGAAGTACTGAGTCAAAATGTACTTAGTCCAAACTCAATTACTCTCTGGCTAAAAATAAAATACTAAAACAATGCCAATTTTAAAAATACCTGTGATTCCTAGAAGAGCCTCATTGGAACAACTAACCCTTTTTCATTATTTTTTCTGTTTCTAGATAGCTCTTACATTGTTGTTGGGTTTTTTTGCTCCAGAAACAGCAATTTTACAGCTGTTATGTGTCGTACACTAATGATGTTTGATTTAGAAATATATCTACAGATGTTAAATTAATCTAGTCAGATTTCAGTTACCTTTGAGACTAGCTATAGTGTTTTCTTGTGGAATGTATTCACATTTTATTTGTCCCTGTGGTTCATGAAAGTCAGGCTGTCTTTTGACAAATTATGGCTGATTTCACACTTTTCTCAGATATCCACTCATGTCCATAAATTTGAAAGATGTGTATTGTACTACTGGAGAATGTACTTTGAAATCAGTTTTAGCTTTGGCTGCTAATCTTATGACCCTGTTTTTGCCTTCCGCAAATAAATTAAATAGTGACCAACGGGCCTGAGTCCAGCAACACTGATCACTAAACAGCTTCCAGGTAGAGTTACTCCTTAGTGAAGGGACAAAGCCTACACTAAAAAAGAGGTTTGATAATATGAATGTATGAAAATCTATACTGAATGCTTCTTGCAATATACATCTCTTTGCAGTTTTCTGAATTTGGATAGCTGAACTGGGTACCATTCCAGGCTGTACCTAGAGCACTAGTACCTGATAGGTTTCCAATAATCTCCTGGATACCAAAAAGATTACTGAGCAAACACGTTTGATACAGTAGTCTACTAACTTATATAATTTTTCCATTCCTGATCTCAAGGACTAGTGAGAATTAGGTAATTTAATTCTAAGGCTTTGTTGCTCCAGCAGTATTCAAACTTTCTTTAAAAAAGTGTTTATGTGCCTTAGCAAAAAAAAAAAAAAAAAAAAAAAAAACAAAAAAAAAAAAAAAAAAAAAAAAAAAAAAAAAAAAAACAAAAAAAAAACAACCCAAACCTTTATTCACTAAATTAATCACTTGGAGCAATGTGCTAAGTACACTGAGCTGTTCTTTTTGTGGAACATGAGGATCAAGCCCTGGTTCTTGGCAGCCACGTCCTTCATGCCGTGCATACTGTAACCCACTGTTGTTATTTTTTATTCGTCATGGGAGAGCAGGGTGCTTTACAGCAAATAAAGGGACAGATCCTCCCAGAGAAGCTTGTGATACAGTAGGAAATGACACCCAGGAAGAGTTGGGGAGCACAAAGGTCACTCTAAAGGTCATGATAAAAGCTTGACGTGGCACATATGTTCTGCTAACACCACCTTGGACTTGGCATGCTTCGTTGATTTTTGTAGGTGGTATTCAGACTGAGGCTCAAGAATTGGAAGCTAGTACATAAAAAAAGGAAAATAACGGACTGCTGAGGTGTACCAGATGCAGAGACATCATAGAGGAAAGAAATTGAGACCTTCCATTTGTACTTTGTTGACAGTGAAGAACTTTGAGGGAGTTTGCAGGCAGGACAGTTACTGACACTTCTGCCATTTTGTCTCTATTAGTGCTAAGCAACCTGCCCATTCCATTACCTGTGAGCAAGTTTTATCTCTTTTTTGGGGGGGGGATCTTTAGGAAAAAAAGTTGGGATTATTTTTGCCTTTCGTCGTTCACTGGTGTAGAAGAGTGAAAAAACACAGAAAGTTATTTTTAAAAATCCCCAACAAGCATCAAAATTACATTCTTGTCTTCCTCTTATATCATTACCAAAAAGCACTAGTGGTCAACACCACAAAACCACAGCCTACAGGACAGTTGATGGAAGGTCAGTTCTCATGCATAACAAAGACAAAGTTATAATCCCTGTCTCAGAGGTAGCACATATGGATGCATATATTTCTTGTATATATTCACATTCTATTGACATGCCTCTAAAAAGCTGTGCCAGAACTTATAGAGAAAAAGGCAGAAGCAGAGAACATGTTGCAACATGTTGCTTTATATTAACCTTTCTAGCATTAAATGGATTTAGAAAGTATTGTTTTTCAGGAAAAAAAAAAAAGAATAATAAGTTATTACTAGCTTTACGAAGTGCAATCATTCGGTGTTAACAAAGTTAGCTACTTGCCAGCATGCACAGAAACCTTGCACTGCTCACATTCAGAAATGTATGTTCACTGTATAGTTATCATCTTCAAATTGCTTTTAAGAATTCAGTCCCGCAAGACAGCAGAGCTCACCACAATGCTGACAGGATGTACTCATGAGCTGCTCAAGCCATTCCTCTAAGTATTAGCCAAAGTGAATTTAGCTATTGCAGGGTTTATAAGGACTGTATGTATGGAAATAAAACACCTTTCGTATTTACCTCAAGGCAAAACACATCCTCAGACCCCACATGAGATGGCGCATACTGGAGCCCAAACAGATCTGTAGGGGGTAGAGAAGATGCTGGTACTGAAAAGAAACAAATGGAAAAGTTGTCCATGAGAATAAGCATTTCTTGCCTTAGCAGTTCAGGATATACCAGGGTGCTTCTGAAGCTAGGAAAAATTACTATTAAAAAACCCTCAAACATTAAAACTGATGCACAGTAAGTATTGTTGAGATTTCAGGCAGTATGACAAGGCAGGAGTTTGATTTAACAGGTCCTATTTTAGAATTACTTTTTAACATTCAACTATTTACATGACTTTTCTGCAAGCACCATCTACATG
Organism: Psilopsiagon aymara; assembly: GCA_024733675.1. NCBI lineage: Eukaryota > Metazoa > Chordata > Aves > Psittaciformes > Psittacidae > Psilopsiagon > Psilopsiagon aymara. Next base: position 38,141 of record JANRGW010051518.1, on the reverse strand, counting down.
AAACGAAGATGAGTGTCCACCTACCAAAATTATGTTCAGATTTGCTGGAAAGCACACCTGACTTGCAGTTTTAATGGAACCAGTTTTCTCTCATTTACAAACATTTCTCCTTACATTTGTCTTACAGCATTTCAAGGACACAAATAGGTGACTTTCTTCCCATAACATAATAGTAATAAATGATACACAATAAGATTTTGCTCTACCAGTAACAAAGAATACCCTTCTGGAAACTATTTAAACCTAAAAATGAGATATTTTCTGCTGAAATTACTCCTTGGTTGGAACAAAATATTGCAGGACCCTCTTCTGAGAACTTTCTCAAAAGCACGCAAAGATTTATGGGACAGACAACAGAATGTGAGCAACTTAGTCACCAAAATCACTGGAGTAAACCTGAAATCTAGTTTTAGAAAAACTATAAAGTAGTGCTCTACAGTGCTCTGTGAATAGTTTTGTATTACCAGCAGCTGGTTTATAATAGTAACAGGACAATTGTGCCACCCTCTAAAATAAAGATTCTATCATAGCAAAAACATTTGCATGAAGTAAACGGACATTGAGTAACTGTGGACTTTCATACCAGTGATTATGTTGCATCAAGCCATGTTGAAAACAAGGTGGAGAGACTAGAAACAGCCCAGACATAAACCGACTTACAGCCTTTTCCCCATCCCACTGCTAATAAGAGTATCCACTTGTCCTTTGAACAAAGACAAAAAGATATTTCTACTACCAAAAAAAAAAATCCCAAACGCACACTCCCTCATCCGAAATAAACACATTCTTTCCTATTCCTGATCCATCTCACTGGTTCTCCAAGCTTTGTGATTTTTATTCATGAGATCAGTCTCGTGAAAGAGAAGGCTAAGCGAGGAGTTTCTTTCCTTCTCCTGAGCTGTTCTGGTCCTTTAAGAACCACCATTAATCATTTGGCTATTATCTCGTGGTGTTTTCAAGTGGCTGTCAGGCTGCTTACTAAATACCTGTTGCATAGGCTATCACATGCCATTGGCCTATAGAAGGCATCACCGTAAGATCATTTAATGAGTATTCCTATGGAGACAAAGTATTGGGAGTGCAACAGCAAAGGTGGAGTTCTGCAGAGCTAGATAGTATGGCAGTGGTGTCACTGGCTCATGCCGGTTTAGTTAATTGATTTAAATAGCAGCTTATTTTAGCAAATTAATCTCTTGATTTTTCTTAGGCACTTCTGAGCCTTGCTCAGCAGATCATTATATAATATATATACTGTATAAAAATAATGAAATGTTTGTGATCTGTGAAAAGATGATATATTTGGACCTGGAATGGTTGTTCTACTTGTGTTAGCCTGTATGAATATTCACTGTGCTCACTGGGAAAAATCAAACCCAATAAACTTCTACAGTCTTCATATTTTTATACAAGGTAGTGTTTACTGATTGTGTAGCTAATAAAAAGCTTGGGAACAAGCTGGAAAAATTAAAGACTTACTTTAGTAGGACTATTTCTATACATACATACATTGTATGTATGCCAGAAAACAAACAAAGCTTGATTTCCCATGCATTTTTTGTGATGGGAACATCAGCTGTTCACCTCCTCTCCCCTAGTTTCTTTAGCTCCTTATCCTTTGTTTTCACTCCTATACTGAACAGTACTTTTCCAGCGTCCATCATTTTGGGGTAAAATAGCTGATTTATTACTATGCTCATGCTGCCTGCCCAGCTGGCTACTCACTTTTGCAGTGGTAAGAGAGCATATCACTAGGCAAACACTGATCCGTGTTGGTTTTAACTATTCATTTGCCAATTTTTACATAATTTGTGATGACTTGATTTGTTTCAATCAAATATCCCTCTGGCAACTTTGGTTTAAGTCAAGTCAGACACTGGGGTCTATGTTGCTGGTTCACATCATGTCACTCTCACCTACCAGAACCCAGTCTAAATGCAAGAAACAGAAATATCCATCTCCAAATGAGAAACATATTCTTCCACTTGGGGCTGGTACAAATTACTGTAAAAAAAAAAAGCTGTACAAGATTCAGAAAGTGCAAGTACTGCATCTAACAATTGCTTTCACCATTAATAATGTGCAAACTAGAGCTTCTCTACTATTTTTGATACAATAACTCAAATCAGCGAACATTTCATTGCAGGTTGGGAAGGTTCATCTTGGTACACAGCGCACTAAAAACTGCAAATTTTTTACACAAAGTTCTAATTTTAAGTCTTCTGATTTCTAAAGAGCACATAAGCTTGGTGTAAAGTCACAATTCATCTTTGCTCTTAATTCTAATTTGCATTTATGTTTACTTGTAGATACATAAGGCATTTTGCAGCGACGTTATTTTCAAACTGTACAGCACTAATGGTTATTAATGATTCTAAAGAGAATGATAAACATCTGACCTCTAGCGGCAGCTATCTCACAAATAGCTGCGGAACGCACTTGATGCGAAAGGAGTGAGGGAAAGTGGGAAAAAAGCAATTCTAGAGGAAGCTGGAATTGTGAATTGGAGCCTTAACTTTCATTAGTTAATTTCTTAGGTTTTAATTATTTTTTCTATCAAGGTCCCAATTCAGAACCCAGGATATTTTTGTTTCTGAAACTTTCATTCTTGAATCTTCAGAGTTTATCACTATGTTTAAGAAGTGTGTGCATGGTCTTCCAGAAAGAGGTTTTCCAAAAAGCAATACAGCAATATTCTAACAGGTCTTATATTTTCATATAGGAAGGTTTTGGTATGTTTGTTGGTTTGGTTGTTCTCCCCCTCATGCACACACTATATTCAATAAGCACATTTGGACCCTCAGACTTCATTCCTTCTCCTCAACTGACGCATAACATTTCCCCAATGAAAATACATACTTCACTATCAGCACTCTGTACATCAAAGCTTTCATTCCTATTGGGCTAAAAATACAGAAGCTATTTCATAAACACAGGTCATAACCTTTCTAATCAAGTGGTTAATCCAAACATTAAATCCCCTCCATGAGAAAAAACACTCTTGTAGAGTCTTGTTTTTATCCCCCCTAGGATTAAATTTCAAAGTGCTGATTTACACAAACTTTCTCCTAAGCCAAAAACATTATCTGCAAGCTGAGGTTAAACTTACTTTTCACTACAGCCTTGTGAAGCCTTCAGTCCACTGATACAGTCTTTTTAACATGACGGTGGCAAATCTGCAGGAGAACTGGAGCAATAGCAGCTTCAAAGTTGAGCTGGAGTTACAATAACATACACTTACTTCCTGAAATCAGAATGAAAATGAAATTAGGTACAACTTAAGTAATTCTGTACATTAAAAACAAGTCGACAGAGCCATGAGAAGATATGGTTTCTGTAAAAACAGCTGTGATAGCAAATATTTTAGCCCATTTACGTGACCAGGATAACTGGGACATAATGGGTATAACTTTTTGTTTTCCTTATGGCTGACAAGCAGTGATTTGAGAAGGGCATAACCAAGTACTATATTGTTTAAGTCTAATGTTTCTCATTAAAAAGTTAAATTATCATAGTTAAATTTAGACATCCTGTTATCATAGAATATAGAATCATAGAATCACAGAATAGTTTGGGTTGGAAGGGACCTTAAAGCTCATCCAGTTCCAACCCCCCTGCCATGGGCAGGGACACCCTCCACTAGACCAGGTTGCTCAGTGTTTGAGCCACTCATATGTTCTCTATTTAAAAGAAAATTTCTATAATACTTTTCATCCAGAAGCCTCTGAGATTTTCTTCTCTTCAGAATTTTCTTCTGTCTGTTGAGACTAACTCCGAATTTCTTTCCCAATCTTCAAAGTGCTTTGGCACAAGCCCAAGATACCCAATGTCTTGTCCTACACTAGCTGTCAAAGTGAATTAACACCAAAAAATATGTGAATTTAAAGTGAATATAACTCAAGCATATATAATTTCCCTACGGACACTCATTTAGGAGTCAGCTGGCCATAATTACTTCAACTTAATTCATGCTCAAAGTGAATTAAACTGAACAGAACTAATGGTTTATCAACATGGAAGAGACACTGTACAATAAGCTTGGTGCAAATTCACAATTCATCAGCTACTTTGCTCTGACTTCCCTTTTGGAAATACAGCGTGCCCTCCAGGTGCTGTTCTATGAGGTAACTTAATTTTTTAGGGGAAAAAAGTGCTATGTATGGAAGTGTGGGCTGATTGATAGCAGGTGCAGAATAATTATATTTCAATGGTGCTACGTGTGGAAAGAAGGTCAGCACATATTGTTTGAGCAGTTGAAGCTTTTCTACCATTTTGTGACCATAATGGCACTTGCTATCCTATAGGGTCTATTTTGAATTGGAGTAAGCCAAACAGCATTTTTTTGTGTGTTTCTATAGCAGGGAAACAGGTAGAAGATTAGTACAGAGTAACTTGTGCATTGTCAATTCATATTTTTATTCACAGTTCAGTAACTCTACCATGTATGAGTGTAGAGAAGCCTTAACCATTTCTGAACAAAACCATCCAAAACTAGTTACATATTTTAAATTTACACTCTCACCTGGCTTAGCTTAACTTCAATGAGTATCTTGATATTAATTTTCCCCTAAATGATTTCACACATTTCATTATTCATTAGATTTATCAGCATTTTCTGTTAGCATAAACAAAGCGATGCAATAAGGAACATGGAGAACTATCTCTACTTGCAGTACCTCCCTTAAATTGAATCAGCATCATCAGGCAGTCTCTGACATTATTATCCAGTTACAAAAACATCCACAGCCCTGTTCATTCAGCCATTTCTGCTCATTTTTCCAGGCACAGACCGTTTGCGCCGTAGCATGCCTTGTCAGATTTGGAGCCCTTCCAGTACCTGATGAGCATATTAACAGTGCTCCCATTCATAGAGGAGAGCCTGCCAGTTCTATCTAATTTTAGTTAAGTTTCTATTTATAGTTAGATGGCTGCATTTTCCCCTGTGAAAGCCTTGCAACTGCAGGGTGCAGAGGGAATATATTTTTGTGCTGTTTTAGTTGGCACACAAAAAGTTCACGGTTGTAATTTACCTAAGTCCAAAATACTCTGCAGTCCACTCAAAGCAACAGCGATGCTCCTTGTAACAATTTGCACCAAAAATATCCTGGCACTGCTGGCTGTTTTTTTTTCTCAGTCCAGCGAGATGCTTCCTGTGTTGATGGTACAGGAGATCCAGGAGTCAGATGATAGTACAAAATCACGGTCTTTGCTAAATATTACTGTGTGCAGAAAGGCTCCAAGGTCAAAAGGGTGGAGGAGAGAGAAATATTTTTTTGTGACACCTGTAGGACAGGTCAGTTGAACTGAATTCTTTCTGCCTTGTTGCACTGTATAAGAAATAGCATGTTAATAGCATTAGGAATAATGCCTACCTTTTCACCACAGTATTTTTTGATTTTTTACTAACTTTGGAAATACCGTTAAATGCCAAAAAATGTTACACATAGAGATTCTCTGCTGTTGACTTGGTGGTCAAATTTACGTATATAGGTTGTTACAACTTAAAACATTTCATTAATATACCAAGAATTCATGCTCCACTATGTACATATGCATATATGTATAGATATGGGAAACTGAGAGACAGCTAAGAGGAAATCAACATTACAGTTCATTTTATCTTGCAGTGAACATGCATACGAAAAACAAGCACTTTAAAATGATTTCATTTGGAAACACAGTGTTCAGATTATAGCCTAGTGCTGCAAAGTTGTATGATGGTCCTTGTGCAAACACAAGTTGGCCTCTTTCAGTTGAAAAGACACTTCATTACATGTTTGATTCTTTGTTCCCAGTGTTGTTGACATGTCAGGGAGGTGGTTGAAAGATTAAATTTGTTTTCTGTAAATTGAAATTGGGGTTCATCTTACCTTGGAATTTCAAAAGAAATTCTGACTGTGGTAGAGGAAGGATCAAGGCACAGAATTTCAGTACAGTTTTGCCTTCTAAACTTCCGAAGATGACAGTGTCTACTCTTGTGTCTGTATAGGCTTCTGATATTGGTAATATACATCTCCCATGTTTGTAAGCAGTGCCTGCAGGCTTTGCTTAGTGTTTTTCTGATGTCGTATCGTACTGATGTAGAATATATATTCTAATTATCCGTCATTCTTACTCCAATAGCCATGCAGAGTTTGAAACAGATGCAACTATGAGAGTCAGAAGAAGTCAGAAAATAATCTTCATACTCACCAATCTTAACTGTGTTCTGATTCCTAGATAATATGTGGATCACAACAAAAGGGAGGTATTGAACCAGCAGAGATTTTGGTTCAGCTGAAATTTGTATTCAGCCTGTCTGGGGTGATGCTGAGGCAGAGCTGAAATGGAACAGAACCAGAAAAGTACCTGAAGAAAGAAATAATGGTGTAATTCTGTGCCTATTGTGGTTCACAGGACAAAAATTAATTTCTTCACTATTAATATCTAGCTAACTGTTCCACAGGATGAAGTCCATGCCCGCCAATCCAGAAGTCATGGGCTGAAAAAGGACTGTAATTTCTCTAACTTTTAGATGTAGAAATGTGCTTTAACTGCATGGTTGTCTCAGTAAGACTATTTGCCTCCCTCCCTCCTCCTCCAGCTGGACAGAGATGTTCCAGAAAAACAACTGGTTTAGACGTGACTGCAGATAAAATCTGCAGCGTTGCCTAATGAGAATTACAGGTAAAGCTGTAACAGAGCTTTAAAAGGGCCCTAGATTGACAAATATTTACGTTAGTTCGAGCATGGTTTGGGGCGGACGAGGCTGCTCTTTGTGTGTTATTGGCAGGGTGACATTGCAGCTGTAGGCGTATTCAGTTCTGTTTTTTTTCAGGGATGTAGAAACAGAGGCAATACAGCATGTGGAGGTGACAGCATCAGCTGAGGGCCATGAATCCAGGAGGTTTTAAGCTCTTGTGTCACTGGCAGATCCAAACATCTGTGGGGTGGGTAAAACGCATACATATGTGCTGGGGCAGCCTGTGGCTGGAATTGTACTTATGTTTCAGTGAAGTCTTCAGAATCTCAGATGGGACCAAGTGGTAAGCAGTCCTTTTGCAAGGTGCCCACAGCACAGGTTTCCTTTGCGCAGTCTGACAAAAAAGACACTTTGTGTTTTGCCAAGACCATGGCTACAGCTCTTCCAGCAGAAATCCACCCCTCCTCACAGCTCCTGTGCTCTTCTGAAGGCCAATGCCTGGGCACATGCATTGCCTCCCCCTCTGTAGGTAGCTGTGGTAGATTATTAAACCTGTTCCATAATCACAAATCACGTTCATTTTATCACACTTATTTTCTCATGCTTTGATTTAGTCACTTATGAGAATCTCCTCCAAGAACAGCAACTCACAAAAAAACCCCACCACAATTTGAGAGGTTCATCTTACTGCACAGGCTGCAAAATCTCTGTCCTTGCACCACATTGAGCTCTCTTATTTGCTTATCTTGGGTTGCTTTGTGGTGTTTATTAAGCAAATTAATTATACTGTCCTTGTTTGCATTACTGTATTTTACAAGTCTTTGCAGCCCTTCCAGAAAAAGCTGACACATTATTGCTGCTTCCATAAGTTGCCCTTTCTTTCATGTTTTCTTGTGACTGATGGAGATTTTTCATGGTAAGATTCAAGTCTAATGCAATTCTTCTTCATAAATGCCTCTAATTAAAACTAATTCATCATTGCTTGTTGCTGTAAAACTTATAAGAGAGAGCAAAATCGTATGTGATGACCAGCCACAGAAGCTTCTCCTGCCACCACCTGGAGAGTTGGGGCTGGGTTTTGCAGGCACAGAAAGGCAATGTCTCCATCCTTCTTGGATTTATCTGACATCGGTACTCCTACTCATCCCAGGCATTTAGAGCATTGATGAGTTTAATTAAAGTGACTTTATGGAATGATTTTGAAATAATCACCCAATATAAAATTGGTGACGTTTTTCGTACACCTGCAATACTCAAACAGCTGCTGAGTTTGCCTCTGAGAAGATCTGGCAGAGAGTGAGACAGGGATTATAACTTCAGGGAAGGTTTTTACTTATGCGCTGAAAGAAGGCATTTTTTCTCTACAGCTAATATTTGCCTTTTCTAGTTACTTTAAGATAAAACAATCACTGCCATCCTTCCTAACCCCTCTCCAACTCCTTATCTTTTAAGTCTATTCTAGTTAATTGGTCCCAAACCAGGAGTAGCAGAATCATTCTGCAGAGTTTTGACTGATGCTGTTTCCCTAGGAAATTAATATTTTAGTAATAACCTTCCACTCTCTTATGGCACACTGTTTTGTCTATAAATGCTAGCATCTATATCTGAAGTAAAAGATAATTTGGAATACTGGAAGGACCCATGCCTCTATATCATGGAATCTTGTCAGCATGTAATTTCTTGCCAATCTTTTCACTTCCTTTTGCAAGTTCCTTGCTGCTGCAGTTTCTCTTTGCCACTATGAACCAAAGCAGTCGAGGTTTGCTCTTCTGTAATTCTTAGGACATTTTCTGATCAGTGACAGGCATCTGGCTGGTGGCTTTATCCATCCATTCTGTCTTTCTGAGCTGGCAGCACTGCAGCTGGGCTTCCTGATTTGCCCAGACATTGTGTAGCTGCCCAAAAAGTTTCATCTCCTCACTCCTATGTCTCCTGTAAGCTCATCTTGGGAAACTATCTGCTGTTGCTGTAAGTATTTTTAGGAAACATCCAGCTCTCATTTAAGATTATTTTGGTATTTTTTGGTGTTCTGAGGCTGTCAGAATTTGTTCTCTTGAGCCCCAGCACTTCATCAGCTTTCAAAACTTGAATGATATTTCTACTGGGAAGACTGATAAAGAAATAACCTGCACTTATTTATTTATTTAATAGAAACCTGCTTATTTACAAAGAACATACACAGAGTGCTGTTTTCCTCAGAACACCTCTCAGCTTGTGGCTTTTACCTTGGACACACTCAACCTCACTGAAATAAGGACTTGACTCCCACATCTGCTCTCTGAGGCAGGAGGTGTATTAATGAGGCTTCAGCTCACAGCCCACCTCAGCACTGCCACACTGATTTGCAATGGGCATGGTGTCATCTGCTACTTCAGCTTTCCATAAACAAAATGGATGAAAGTAGCTCTGGTGTCTACAAGTTTCAGTGAGGTTTGGGACATCGTAAGGATCAAAGACACACTACTTGTATGCCCAGCCTCAAGCATAACAATTCATTACCGCTCTAAAATATGAGGCATGCTGTTGATGTGCAAACAACGACAGAGTTAAAAGACAAAAATTAACTGTGATGTTTACAAGGTGCTCAGTATCACGCTGCTGCACATTGCTCATCATCCCAGAAGCAAGGTGCTCAACTCAGCAGACTACATGCTGGATGTGCTATTTGGAAATCAGGAACTTCTGTTCTCCCTGTGCAGCATTTCTGTCACTCACCTACCAGGCACATCATGTGTCTCTCTGCAGCTGCTTCCTTCTCATTGTCAAAGCCTGTCTTTTCCATTTTGCCCACTCTCTCTCCATGAAAGTGCATTGTCTTTTTAGATGAGAACATCAGTTCTGTGACACTTTTCCCAACCAAACTCACTATTAATTTTTTCATGAGCATCTACTGTAGCTTTCAAGGTTTCATGCTGTGTAATTCATTTGTGAATCAACTCTTCCCCTGAAAAGTTAAAATTAAACCAAGCAGCTTCCTGCTCACATCAAAGCCAATACAAATAGGCCTCCACCGGGGAGTGAAGAAAGCAGCTCTGCAACTCAGATTTTGGTGGGAGAGGAGTACAAAGTTAAAACAGAAATATTTAGAAGTGCCAAAAGGGAAAGTAATTCTTCCTTCAAAGAGCAGCTTTATATTAAGTCTGTAACACTTGCTGCAAAAGAGTTGAAACTTTGTATAAAGGCAATATTGCACATGGAAAACATGTTTAAAAAGTACCAAGGGAAGAAAGAAGATGTTAGGACAGATTTGTATCAGGGGCTGTGTGCCATAACTGAAGTTTCAAAGCTTTTCTTTATAATTTCTGCTGTTTTTTTATAGTAGAAATTACAGAGTATTTAAAAACTTTTTAACTATCTTCTTAAATAAGATTTCCTACTATTTTAGAAGGTTTTTCCAGGGTGCTCCACATGCATCTCCCAGAATCCCAGATGAGCCTAGCAGCTGAAGCTCCAACCCAGATTCCCAGTGTCTGGAAGTTGAAGAGACCTTATTTTGTATTTCTGATCCATCTGTAGATATAATGCTTCCACATCCCTGCTGTGAACACTGATGACCTGGTCTGATCTTTCTCCAGTCTCTCTTCAGATCTGGTTTATTTAAACTTGACGTGCTATGTTAACCCAGTATTTCATTTTTCATTTTTACCATCTTCAAAACACATGCTGGCAATTTTGACAGTGTTGAAACATCACCTTTCTCAGCAGCTCCCCTGTGTGTCTCCAGGCCCTCTCTATGAGTTCCCCATACTTCAGTCTTCAGGGAACTTTTACACCTGCAAGTCAGTAACAGTGCTTCTAAAATCTCTTTTCCCCTGACTCTTTTTCCATGACTCCCTTTGCACATTAGGAACTTCAAAGCTTCAGCAGCTGCTGAAGATTGAATTGCAGGAGATCCTTCTGGCTCTTGCTTGGCTTGCAGAATCTCACACACTCGAGAGTTCAGATATTGTTTGAGACAAACTCTCAGTTTGAAGGCCAACTCAAATGGAGACATTTTAAGCTAATATATACCCTTCACTGATGGTGTTTTGTTGAGCAGGAGGAACCTGCATTTTGAAGAACTGAGATTGGGTTTATCAGGCTCAACTTCAGACTGACTGCAGCATCAGATTTCTGTCTCCTGATGAAGCCAACTTCTTCCACTACAGGTTCCTTTTGGAATCCTCCCAGCTCAACCAACCATTTTTCCATCCTGATCATGTTGCACGTATGCAATCTCAGTTGCATTGTCGTCACTGCTTGAGTAACTCCCTGCATCCTCCCTTCCTCACGCTTCTAATTTTCCATTTTCTATATTCTCTCCTCCTTTAGGAGAAAGTAGACAAGTATTATCATATTGGCTTTCAACCTTGGCTCCCAGTACTTTTAGCCCACTTAATGTTTGATTTAGCATCAAGCTGGACACATTTCAGAGTATTAATTATTGGATTAATGGATTATTAATCCATCAGTGCATATCCAGACCTCATTCTGCTCTTCAGGAACTCATTATTTAGTTAGGTTATGTTAGATAAGGTGAAGTTAAAAATAACTATTTAAAGGGCTTCAATACATTAACACTGCTGTTCAATCATGGCTGGAATGTAGGAAGAGAGAGGTAGATTTTGCTATTTTCTAATTTCTGTTTTTAAAAATCCATTAGATTTTGTATTTTACAGCATATTGCTATGGATTTCTTATTATATGGTTTTGACTCATTTCACCATGCCTTATACTTCATTCCACACTACTCATGTCAGGACAACTGCCACGAGAAAGATGAAATGGGCAAAATAAGTAAGACAAAAAAGGCAAAATTTATTTGAATGCCTACGTTTTGATGAAACAATCACTATTCAGAGTTTTGTTGTTGTTGTTTGGCTTGGTTTCGTTTGGTTGTTTTGAGGTCTTAACTTTGGATTAGTGTCTTGAAACAGGGATGAGTAAGTCTATGGTTCTGAACTTATTTTGGTACAGAAAAACTTCATTCTGTATTTCCAGGCTGAGCTCCAGATGTTTTAAGACGAAGCCTTTTATTCTTTTATCCACACATGTGGAATCTTACTATTCCATATGAAAACAAACTTGAAGCAGCTGTAAAGATAAGTCTTTTACATGTAGGCTGTCTCTTAATTTACTTTAATTTGTGTAATCACTATTGCAGTAAATAGAGCTTCAGTTAACGAACAGGTACACTAGTGGTGCTGTTTTGTGATGGGACTTTTTGGTTTTTGTTTTAAAAGCCTCCCCTCAGTGCAAAATGCAGCTGTCTGTTTTGGTCTAACAAATTCAATAATCTTCTGGAGGTCTCCTAATACAGCTACTGATCTAGCTGAGTATACATCAGCAACAGACACAAGAATGCAAGAAAAGTTTTGGCTATTAAGACACCATCATTTAGCAATGCATCAGTAGAGCGCCTAGGAGACAAGACACCATACGAATGTAAATCAAAAACCACTGTAAATAAAATGAGATTAATGGATTAATTTTTTGACCAAAGATATAAGGCATGGTGATTTGGTCCCCAATATACACGACCTCCAACTTTGAGAGCTAGCTAGAACTGTTTCTTTCATTTCAGAAGCTGTTTTCTACAGCAGTTTGGACCGCATGATCTCCAAAGGTGCCCTCTAACCCAGACTTTGCAGTGAATTACCTACAGGGCCTACAAGATCACATCCAGCAAACAGCTACAGTGCACAGGGGTGCAGAGGGAGAAGGGGCCAGCTCAGGCTGGAGTGCTAGGATAGACTCAGGACAGAAATCAACTGGAAACTGCATTTCATTAAATGTTTATAGAACAGCGTGTCAAACATTGCTAACATGAGCAGAGCTTGTCTGGTTCTAAAGCATCAGTGAGACATTTTCTGGAAGTTGCCAAGCTACTTAAAGCCAAAATATAATCTATTGCATTAGTGCTGTCATATCCATTAACTGTCAAATGCAGTTCCTGCTAAAATTTCAGCAATGCCTGGCTATTTAGAGCACAGGGAAATGTCTCTTCAATTAGGCAAATAACTCAACAGCTGATATACTGGGCATGTAAAGCAATGGGAGATCAATGCATTTAGTTAACAGAAACTTTTTATGTAGAGTGTGCACAGACACTTGCTGGATAGTATTAGTTGAAAAGCTTCTTAAGTGAAATTGAAGTCTAAATCATGCAGTGTCTCTAGGAAGAGACCTACATATATTTCAGATGCAAGAGTGAGAGACTGCATCAGCAGATTTATAAATATCAGTTTGCTCTTAATTAAACTTTTTGCTTGGCTCTGGAGTCTGCAGCATTTATTGCAGCTAGGGAATTGTGGTTTACTACAGCCCCTGGTTGAGATTAAATACTCTATAGAGCCAAAAGAGTGTTTACAGCCCTTAATTACTGATTCATGGGTGTTTTCTGCTTGTAGCTATGAAGTAGAAAACTAAAGCTATATTTAGGAGCTTCGGGGGTTTTCCACATAAGCTGGATCTAGATTTGCCACCAAAAGAAGAATGAACATTTTCAAAGTTTAGAACTGGTGAGCCATGTCTCTTACTTATGAGCATTGTGGCCTATATTTGAGTCTTTGGTTGTGTAGGAAGCAAACTGCTGTGTTCACCCGAAACTGTTAAACCTAAAGCTACAGCAAGCCTGAAAAGTTCAGTCTTCTTGGCTACTGTTTGAGAGTTAAACAGTATCTGACAGTTGTTACAAAATATCCCAGTCATGCTAAATAAAAACTTCATGTTTATGCCAGTAAACTTGCAGGAACTCATAAAACCGTCAGATTTTGTGCCCTTAAACTTGTAGTAAGTCTTGGTACATAAGCATGCAGTATTATCCCTGTTCTACAGATAAAGACATCATGTGCCATTTTCTGCAGTGGTGCAGTATTTTGACCTTTATTTAAATATGCACAACACAGCCCAGCAAGAGGTGCCAAACAGTTTAAGCTATGACTTTATCTTTTCATTTTATGGTAAAATCTGAGTTGTGTATCCCACTGGAATGGTTATAATTGAGCACACAAATCAAACGCATAGGCAAGAGGATCCTGACAGGAAGAACAGAATCTGAGGAATATCCTCAGGACTCTCACATAAGCCAAGTGCTTTATATTATAAGGGTAGTGAAACCTAATGCAAAAACTGCTAACTAGCAAGTGAATTAATTACCCCTAGCAGGACTGGTTTCAGCTGGAAGTCTACTTGTGGCCAAAGTGGGGGACCCACAAAAACGCAGCAGCTTTGAGATTTACCATAACTCTCACTTTAAACCACACCACTTAATGCAAAGCAAACATATCAAAGACAAAACCATCTAAATGAAAGCAAGTTTAGTACTATGGCAGCTTCTTGCTGCAACTCTCTCTAGCCAGTGCTCCTTACCATAAGAAAAGCCTTTTACAACTTTAAAGTGGAAAAGTCTCTTCATAAAATTAGACTCTCTCCTCCCAAGGATCCATCCTCAGCTGAGACAGAAGTGCTACATGTGCTATGGTCATCCACATCCGCCTCTCACTCTCACTGCTCTTTGAGCTAGCAAGGGCACCGTGGTAGACTCAGCAGAAAATATTTCCACTCTTTAACCATAATAGCCTGAGAAAAAGCCTCTCTTTCTGATCATTTTGAATCTGCCATTGCTAGGTCTCTCACTGCACGGGGCAGGATGCAGTTGTTCCCTGCTCACCTTTCTCCACATCAGTAACCAAAGACTAAGCTGAGGATAACCACATAGAAAATACATAGGATCTCCTGAGGAGTTAAATCAGCAAAACAACACCGGTTAGAAAAAAGGAGGTAGCATGTTCAGATTGTACAAGGTCTTGCCATATGTCACATGTAGCATATTCAAAACATACAAGAACTGACCAATTTAGATACTAGACTTAAACACATGCTACAGCGCTAATGTTTCCAAAATATACCAGTTTTAATGCCAAGATAAACAACACTCAATCAGAAATTACTGAGAAACTCAGGAATCGGCTGAAAACCAGAGAGCGAGCTGGGCAGCGTGGGGATCCCAGGGTTAGTGGGAAAGCTCACATCTCCCCCTGTGGCAAAGTTACACCACTCACCCTCATTCAGATGCCATTTTGGAGCAGACCACAGGAGAAAATCTCAGGAGAAGATCTCAGGAGAAGACCCACAGCTGCGACCTCCTAGGGCAAAGCCCCAGGCATTGAGGAATGACACCTGGGGAAGGAGCAGCAGCAGTGGAGCTGTGTGACAAACCTTCTGCAGACTATTTCCAACAATTATTTTCCTTCAAAGATGTTCTGTGCTGAAGACTAAAGAGGTGCTGCTAACTTGATAAACACCTCTGGACTTGGGTAAACCAATCTGCCTGCAGAAGACCCCAGCGAGGCAGATTTCTGTTGACCGTCCATTCTGATGTCTATTTTACATCTCATGAGAGTCCAGACTTCAAAGAAAAGGTGCTTCAGGCATGGACTAGAGGCCTGTGAAATTATCAAAGAGCATCTATGGCCCAGCCTTTTTAAACCTTCTTTACTTTGTAAAGGGCTTACAGTGTGACCTGCATTAAGCAGCCGGAGAATTGGAGAGTGCGTGGCTCTGGAAGCTTTGAAGAGCAGGTAGGCTGCTATTTAGACTGTTGGGTGCCTTTCAATACAACAAACAAATGAACAGAAAACCCACCCAGGTCCACATGCCTTGGAAGCCTTGCTATAGCCCTGGGCTGTAACCAGAAGGGAAACAAATTTCTTTCCTCAGATAGAAAAATAACGATAATAAATCTGAGTGAAAGGGAGCATGCCAGAGCCTGTGTTATTAATGAAGGGAACGATACTGCAGCTGGAGAGGATTATGACACTCACCTAGGAGGGTAAAAGCGTCGCTTCTTGGCTTCAGTTTCAAGACCAAGGCCTCAGCAGTAGGTGTTGGTGCAGGAATCGTTTGTTGGCTGTAATTACAGCTTTCCTCCCTCTTGCCAGCTGCTTTGCTTTGCATCTTGATGCAGAGCATTCAATGCAGGCCGTGGTCCCGCAGGTGACCCTATGCAGATCTGTCCTTGTGCTTGTGTCATCCTGTTTGCGCTGCAAGGTCCCACATCATCCATCTGTAGAGTAAGGGCAGCGCCTGTGTTTTTGCTGTGTGCTACAGTTTTGGAATAATTGATGAACATATGTAAATAATGCTATGGATTAGAATTATTTACAGCATTACTTTCCTCCTCACACCATCGTATCCATGGAATCAGGCTTAGCTTTTGCTCCAGTTCTCCATGAAAGATCATCACAAATTATTCCCCTTCAGCACCATAAGCAGAGTTGCTCTGCAGGGTATTGTTAACCTAGGAAAGCACAGATCAGTGCTGCAGTTAAGAGAAGCACAAGATAGAAAACCTGTTCAGATGAATGTGAGATTCCTACCTGCCCTGATGAAATCTGTGTTTCTGGGGCTCTGTGTCTAAAATTCATTTAATTCACCAGTGGTGTTTTGGGATTTCCTGCATGTGCTAAATCATAATAAAAGACATCCGCTGATGGCAAAACATCTCAGCTCAGTGGATTACAGGCTCCTCCCCGGCCATTGGATAGGGCTGCCCAAGACAGCCAAAATCCACTTGAGATTGAAAAGGTGTGAGCAGTAAATAAACGGAAATCCTGGATCACCATGTAGTGTTCAGCTCCCACACTTTGACCTCCTTTGGTCCCTTCTCTATTTTGTTAAGATCATATTTCTTTCTGTGCTGCCTGGCTTAAAAGTCATCGTAAATCTGTGGTGTGTATTAAGAATAACAGAGAAGGCACCGTGTAATACAAGGGGCTATAACTCCATCCCAGGCACTTGGAGGGAGTCGTAAATCAGAGCAGTGAAGCTTTAGCCAGGAGAAGCAGGGGCTGAGGCTGGGAAGGCGGCAGCAGCCTGGCCTCTGCCTGAGCATGGTAGCCAGCAGACCCTGGCCTTGCTCAGGCTGAGGTAAGCCCACTTGCCTTACTAAGGCTTGCTTCCTTACTGGGGCTGGGGGGAAATAGTCTTTCCCTCCTGTGCAGCAGGGGATGGGCTCACCCCTGCCTTCCTCCCTGTTAGCAGAGAGCTGTGCCCAACACCCTGCACCCTCCACCAGCAGGTACCCCCACAGGCTGCTCCAGCCCCTACTGGGCTTCTGGTTCTCTCCCTCCCTCAGCCATCAGGCTAGCTAAATGAAGGTAGAAATTGTAAGCATCTAAAGAGTAATGTATCCTCTGCGTTCCTGATGATTAAAAGCTTGGTCTGCAAGTAGCCCAGAGCACATGAAAGATGTTCCTAGGGTTCTCCAGGCTTGGACAGTGATAAGAATGCTGGTTTTGGGCAAAAGTGCACATTGCTACCTTTGGGGAAATAGCCTGCTGTATGTGATGCGCAGCTGCAGGTTTGTGTATTGACAAGTTCAAACAAAGCCTGGGCACTGCCCGTGTCATGTATCAAGGCATTTACCTCCACTTGGCATCATCTGAAAAACAAAGTCACCAAGTTTTTATAGTCAAACCTCTTCTTGTCTTCCAGCTGCAGATGCTGAGTGTGGTTCAAGTAGTAGCAGGAGGCAGGAATACACCACCAGCAGCTGAGGGTGGTTTCCTTTTGTAGCTCCTTAAGCTTTACATGAGCAATGACCACTTCCTATTGCATGTCCACATTCTTAACCAGACCTGCAAAGATGTAGTTCCTCTGTTAGAAATTTGGAAACAGCTTGAGCTATGGATACACTACCTGGATAATCCAACGTCTTTTTCTTTCTTCTAATATGAAAAATCTTCCAAATGAGGAAATTCTCTGAGGGAGATTTTCCTACTTCTCATTTTGCTCAAATTTCAATAAAATTTGGGAATGTTAATTTCTTATTTTCTGTCAGCTAGTACAATATAATGAATGTCTGAAATGTAGTGTATTTATGGCAATTCTTTTTGCTACAGATAAAACTTAAGCTTTGGAGAAACTGCTGAAAAGCTGAGGGGAATGGAATGGAAACTAATTTGTCCAATCAAACTTCCAAACTCTGTTTTGATAAGATGGGGAAATAGAAGGTAAACCATGAAATCCTGGGCCATCAATAATTTTAGCTTATCCACAGCAAATAGCAAAAAAGGGGTGAGGAAAATAAAATATAAAGCAAAGATTAGGACATGTCGAATCATCAGAGGAAAAAAAGGGTTTATGTTGTAACCGTGCGTACGTATCACATGCCTCACCTCAGTGGAAGTCACTGGAATGACCCAGCAAGCCAAGCTGAAATAAAAATAGAACCTGTGTGATTTCCAACCTGATTGCAAGCAGTCACTGCTGCAGCACCATTTGTGAAGCTTGCAGGGTAGCTTTTAACAGATATAAGACAGATGGTTCCAAATTCAGGTTAAATCCAGAGAGAAGAGAGTGCGTGCATCCACAGGAGAATAAACTGCTCAGGAAGTACTGTAAAGACTGAGATTAGGTTGAAACCTCCCAGGCCCTCAAGTGCTGCAAACTGTGTTTTACTCTAAACAGTTTCATGAACAATGAGATGTTTTCATCACCAGAAGAGAGATGTTTGAGACCTGTCCTGCTGTGTGAAGGAAGGACCATTTTTCACAACAGGTAAATGCCAATTTACCTCATCAGGAATCACTTTATTTGCAGTTTAGATGTTGACATTGAGAAAAACAGAAGAAAGGTACTTTTATTTGTGTTAATTCTAAGGGCATCGGGGGTTTCTTGCACTCTTCCAAGTGTTAATTAAAATTGCACACTAATAGATAAACCACTGCACACTATAAGCTGATTGAGAGACCTTTTTAACACACTAATGCCTTTGTCTGCATTGCAAAATCTCACTTGGGCTCCTTGAGGATGTAACTATTATTGTTTACATTTGCATATGCAAGCTGGACAGGGAAAATCTCAAGTAACAGCCTCAGGCCCTGGCTGGAATACAAACATATGCCACATCAGGGAACTTAGTTACAATTGGGTTGTCTCTTAACCTGGTTACTCATATGGTTTTGATTTGTGTTGGAGACTAGACATGAGCTGTATTCTACAACCAGACAAAAGCCTTTCTACCACCAAAAGCTTAGCATGACTGGTAATCATTACTGTTAATTGCAAAATAATTAGAGGTGCCGAAGTGACTTAGGAACACAGACCTATTTGAAAATCAGTTTGTATTTAGGCCTTGGGTTTTTGATGTCTTTGTCTTGCTCTGTTAAGCAGTGCTGGCGCTGATTTTTTTTTTTTTTTTTTTTTTTTTTTTTTTTTTTTTTTTTTTTTTTTTTTTTTGTGAGATCTGGACATCTAAGTCGCTGAATCCCAGATCCTTGTAGACATCTTCACAGGCTCCCATCTCCCATAGTTTTTGCAATGGAAGTTAATACCTGGGTACCTTCACAGGTGGTTTTGAGCAATACAGCAATACAAACACCAATATCACTTTAAAATGTTTTGTTAATACTCCTCTCATTCAAGTTCAGTGTGCTGCTCTTTGGAGTGGGCCAAGTTTTACTCTTCCCCACTGATTCCACTTGCACCTGCATTGCAGCAACAGAGGTGTCTGCAGCTCAGCTGCTCACAGTTTTGCAAAGCCCATGGTCCTGGAGGCTTTTTAGCAGAAGCCCAGATTTGCTTTCTTGATGCTGCCATCGTGAAACTCCTGCAATGCACAGGGAGAATAAAGCAGGCAGACATGACTGCATGCTATAGTGTCACCGTGCGCAAGTGTATCTACAAGCCTGGAATAAAGGAGTTGGGCTGTGCTACAGCCCAAACCTGAATACAGCTTTGAGTTCAAGCACTATGGAAGACAGCTGAGGTTGTATTTAACCAGAGCTACAGGCTGTGCTTGAAGGCCCTGGGGCATATCCTCGGTGGCTGGGGGAAGAAATCCCTCTCTGCCAGGAAGAGGCATGGCCATTTGGATGTCAGTCAATTACACCAAAGGCCTGGCTGGGATGATGGCTCTGAGAGAGTGCATATGAGCAGATGTGCTCCTTAAGATGATCTTACACATAGTTAAACAAACTTTCTCAGTGTGAGTTACACACTACCCCCTCCAAGTTGCACCAGTGTAAAATCAATGGCACTAGCAGGATTTTCTGGGTGCAGCCAGACAGGTTGCTGTTGCCTTAGAACCAACATGCTTGTTAAGTCTCTGAATCTCAAGAGCAAATTGGAATATTTCCTAGTAAATTTTTGTAAGGGCCATTCTTTTTGCTTCAAAAACCCTCCAAATCTTATGTAAGTGGGGCACAATTTGGTGCATCCTGTCACTGACTGGCCCCTTGTCCTGGAGTAGCAGTCATTTTTCTCCTTAGTAGTGGGTGCAGTGCTGTGATTTTGACTTTCAGCCTGGGAACAGCGCAGATAACACCGATGTTTTCAGCTGCTGCTCAGTGATGTTTCATCTGACCAAGAACTTTCTGAGCCTCATGCTCTGCCAGGGAGGAGGGGAAGCCGGGAGGAAGCAGAGACAGGACACCTGACCCAAACTGGCCAAAGAGGTATTCCATACCACAGCATGTCATGTCCACTGTATAAACTGGGGACAGTTACCCGGAAGGGTGAGATCACTGCTCAGGTCGGGCTGGGTATCAGTCAGTGGGTGGTGAGCGGTTGTATTCTCTTCCCTTGTTATTTCCCTTATCATTATTGTTATTGGTGGCAGCAGCAGTGGTTTGTGTTATACCCTAGTTACTGAACTGTTCTTATTTCAGCCCATGGGAGTTACATTCTTTTGATTCTTCTCCTCATCCCTCTGGGAGTGGGGGGAGGAAGGGGGAGAGTGAGTGAACGGCTGCATGGTACTGAGTTACCAGCTGGGCTTAAACCACCCTTGTAGGTGGACTTCAGCTTTTGCACTTCCATTAAGAGTATTAATTAGCGCACTAATTCAGGCCAATGCAGACAGCTACCGGGGAGCAGCCCAGCAGGGACAACATCTCTCACGCAGAGACTTAAAGGTACAAACACTTTTTGGTGTCTGTAACTCTCATAGCACTTTGATGCTGTTCCACTTGGCCTGCAGTGGTGCAGCATATGCAGGTAGCTGCTTCTTCCCATCTACCTGCCTGGTGGAAAAGTCAATTCAGTGCAAGAGGCAGCACATTCCTGCTTGATGGTATTGCTGTTGTTTTGTTTTTTTTTTTTTTTTTTTTTTCCCCTAAGCATTTGTAGTTTACCATTCAGCCTTGGTCAAATTCCAGTTTGTAGGAGCACCACCCTGCCTTTACCAGTCCTTTTTGCAATTTTAATCAAATCTTGTAGCCTATGTTACCACCTCCAATTTGCTGTTGCATTTCATGACAAAAA
This sequence comes from Psilopsiagon aymara, assembly GCA_024733675.1. Classification (NCBI taxonomy): domain Eukaryota; kingdom Metazoa; phylum Chordata; class Aves; order Psittaciformes; family Psittacidae; genus Psilopsiagon; species Psilopsiagon aymara. The sequence goes on along the minus strand of JANRGW010051518.1, from coordinate 17,215 downwards.
TTACTTTATTTCATCAGTAATTCTGATGACCATTATTCCCAGAATTGGTACGCATTCATGTTGTGATAAGTGCACAGTGTTAGTTACACAATCCCCTCCAAACCCAACCAGATTCTAGCTACACCATCTCCAGGTAACTGCTGTGCACAACCACATTCATGGTAATTACCAGCATGCTGAGACCTCCTATTCTCTGAACAGTGCATGCTGTTTCACCACAGATGACTTTTGCTCTCATTTTATTTTGTTCTCAGCTAGTATTTGTGTTCCAGTATGAGCACAACCCTGGGACCCAGTCTGGTGTGCGGAACCTTTCCGAGCACAAGGGAAGGCAGGCATTTTTTACTTCCAGAGGAACACCAGCTCTCTCTCTGCAACCACAATTGCCACCCCTGCTTAGCAATATGCAGAGTGTGTTATGTTGAACCTGTACCAGCACAAACTGGCATGCCAGCTATGGTATGAGTACGTTTTTGGATTCTCTCCCAGTACAAATCCTGCTTTGTAATTTGGGCCTTCACTGGAGTGTCTGGGAACTACTTCTGTGTTCAAGGTCTTTGCGCTCTCATGAGCAACCATGGAGGAACAGCCCCAGCAGCTGGCACTTCACAGTACCTGTGTACAGTTGCAATGATGGACTTTCACAAGTGGGGCTGGCAGCACAGCCTGTTGCTAGGACTGCCTAAAAACATTTATGTTTGCATTAGTGTTTTGCCTAACAAAGTCACAATTTTCATGCTGGGCATCTGGTTTTAGAGAATATGGAGGTTTACTCACATTAAAAGTAAATTCTGCAAAATCCTAACAGCTTGAACAGAGTCACAGAAGAAGAGGTATAATGCTTCATGCATCCACACAGCAGAGATGTGAGATTTCACAACAGGGGCTTTAATGACAGGGATCTACTTGATGTCTTTTTTGTACCTTGTCTCAAAACACCATGCACTTTCTCCAAGGCACAGAAGGGAAACCAACAGCTGTAATCCAGGCCTCACAGAAGACCCTGTGCTCACTAATTTTCACCTGGTCTGTTATAAACAAAATGTACAGACTTCATTCCAGCAAGATGTATTAAGTTTCTGCTCATCAATTACTGCTGCTGCTACACTAATAAAAAAAGATTAAAAGATTAGGATGACACAGATTATAGAAGTGTATGTTATACATATCAGGTTGTATGTACTCATGATTATTCTTTTTCAACATGCCTAATGTGTGCAACACAATGGTGTGTGACTTCAAGAAGTGATGTTGACTTGAGTTTAATAAACCAGCTTGGTTTTCATCATGATTCCAGCAGCCCAAGCTGCTACTTATATTTTGATATGAACATTTTCAGGATATAATTCTGGAAAATATTTTGTAGCATGGAGTTGTGCTTTAAAGTTTCTTTTGGAGTTCCCATTAGCTATAATGACACCTACTCCTAAGGACAGACATGATTAACTGCAGGCTTGCATGCTGCTAAATATAGGCACATGTTTTTGCATTCACTGTAAATCCTAGCAAAGAAAACACCATGGATTTTTTTGGCCCTTTGTTTTAATGGGTTTGCCAGAATGACTAGAATCTGAAAACTCACAGCTCATTACCAATAACAAAATGCTGACCCAGGCAGAGCCAGAAGATTTTAAAATGACTTCAGAGGCAAGATCTAACAGGCTGTTGTAGAATGTGGAGAGAGTTTTCTCTCTTTTCACCCCTTTCTCCCATACAGAACATTTGCTATGTATTTACTGGATATAAGACTAAGCTACAAATCTCCAGACAATTTTGTACCCTGGAGAGGAGCAGGATGTTTTAAGCTACACACAACACAATCACTACTCACACTCATCTAAGATGTTTCCACTGCAGCTGTGAGTCTGCACTTTCAGCAGAAGAAAGAGTTCAGAATCTGCAATGCGTGTCCCACAGCCCCTGAGCCTGGTCAGCATGGTAAGTATCCTTACAGCAGTTTCAAATTAAAGATCCTCTTTAAACAGCAAGAAGAATAGAGAAGATTAAAACCAGCCACAGTATCGCCTGTGCTCCTATGTTTTTTCAGATATGCAGCAATTTTCCCTCTCGTACCAACGGCCTTTATCCCTCTCTATGAACACGAGTCAAATAACATTCCTAACCTTTCATTAAAGGTATTAAAAAAAGGCCCTGTTTTGAGGTGTTGAATGACCCCAAATACCATTGGAGTCCAGACACATGTGGCATTTTTGGACCAGAGAAGCAATAAATACCCAGTTTTCCTGTCAAATGTAACATCTTTTTTTTTCATTTGCTCTCACCATGGATGTCACAGCTTGTCTAGCTACAGAGAGGAGGGTAATGCTTTCTACATGGGCAAAACTTTATTTTAGGTAGCATATGTCTATAACGGACCTAATATTTTCTGTCCATGGTTCTCCAGGTGCAATTTGTACCTTAGATAGCAGAGAATTCTCTTCTGGGGGCATTTAAATGAAATGAGCCTTCTTATGGGAAACTGAGGGACCAAAGCAATGTCTGGTTTTGGTTTTTTAAATCTGATCCTTGATTTTCATTGTTACATCTTCCTATTTGTAATATAAAGCTGACCTGCTGAAGAATGTTGTGTGACTTAATCTGGGATTATTTGTAAAACACTGGAAGATTCCTGAGGGGGAGGTAAGGTTGAACAAAACCAGTGCATTGCTAGTAAAATTTGTTTCATTCAAATTTAGATGTCCAGGAAATATGAACATCTTGAATGCAAGTTCACAGTGGTTTTGGAATCATTTCCCGTGATAACTTCATTCAACTCATATGAAGCAGAAACAGAACAGATCAAGAGCAGACAAACTTTGAAATAAGGAAAATGTCTTTAATTCAATTTTGCACAATAAAGACTTTAAAAAGATAATTATTTAGCTGGAAGTTATTAAAAATAATACGAGACACTAAATGTAGAACTATTAGGGACAGGATAACAACATTTGTACACAGACTTACTTTGCTGGCCTCAGAAGTGTATTTTAGCTCTTGTTTTCCTGTGAGTTAAGACAGTGATGTTACGCTGCTTATCAGGGAAGGCAGTAGGTTGTATAGTTATCTCCTGATTGGGGCAAAATCACTACCCTGAAACCACACAACCTACTACCTCATCCTGTTAGAGCATCAAGTGTGTCTTCTGAAGGGAAGTAACATTTCGCCATTTGCACTTTTTAGCCCACACATATTTTAGCCGTAAAAATATCATAATTATATCCTGTTGGCACTTCCTCACAGTTCTACCTGGAAGTCAGTCAGAACTGGTAGGGTGACTCCAAAGTCATAAGAACCACAGTGACAAGCACTGTCCCTCCAAATTAGCATTGTGTAATAAAAAAGCAAGTTAAATCAGTGTACAAAAGACTGATTAAAGGAAAATTCTTCACCTAGGGCCCAAGTTCCATGGCAAGATGCAAGCAACTGGAAGACATCATCATTGGTTTTTGTCCAACTCATCACTTCATATTTCCTCAAACATCTTATGCAAAGCGGATTTAAATAACTGCTGAATGAAGAGTGGCACTTTCTGTTGAAAATGAGCACATATGCCACAAAGGAAGGAAAATACATCAGCTATTTCTAAATGGCCATTCTCACGGCAGTCCATGAAAGCTGAGCATAGTGAGCCCATTGCACCCTTAGCTGGGTGCCCTGTCACACCCCATCTTCTTGGAGGAAATGACAAAAAGGAAATTGTTTTTGAACCTGAATGGGAAATACAGGAATCCAAACATTATAAGGGAGTTTGTGTACTTTCATGACCGTGCTATGAGAACCAAATGTAACATGTAGACAAAGCCAGAGAATGTTACAGTTGAAAAATATTTGCTTTGTCTTTTGAAGTTATATCCAGCGATGATATCACAGCCACTTCAGGAAAGACAGTAGATTGTATAGTTATCTGACAGGCAGGGCATAACCCTAAAACTATACAACCTACTACCTCACCCCAAAGGACAGTCAGACTCTGATCAGATGGAAGCAAAAGCTGTACTCCCAGACAGCTGGATTGCTTGGTGACAACCTAGAAGACAAAAAACTCTGGAGACAAATATTAACAGTCTTGAGTCTGAAACAGTTTGCTATATACCAGTCAACATTTTGCTTAATGAGCTCCAGTTTCATGTTTGAAATGTTTAATAGATTTGCAACTTGTGAAGTCATGTCAGTGACAAGATACACAAGGGGAAAGAGGATGCAGCATTCATTTTTAATAAAAGTACTTTTGTACTTCCAGCTCTGACTTGACTGCATCTTATCAAACCAGTTTTGTCACTTCACGAAAGGCATTGCTATGAGTTAAGAGAGCAGATGCTGGCTTAGAGGGATTGTTTTACATGCTTCTAGATATTTCTCTATTATCCTAACATGGAAGAGCTGTGCTTCTCTAACTGAATTTCCCGAGTTCTGCATGGACAAATCTGTAAGGCTGAACAAAGAATTTGTTAAGATTGTGTGGAAATGTTATGACCTACTTAAACAATATGCCACTCCTCAATGAACAGTAACCAAGCTCTGAATCAGTGACCAACTAAACGTACCCTATGGTGCTACAAAGACTTTGGTTAATATGACTAGTGAAACTGCCACTATAGTATAATCTAACATCACACATATGCTAGAATTTGAGGGGGTTGTTATTCACCATCAGCTGGTTTGATGGTCCACAACATTTCTCATTTGAGGCAGATCTAAAGAAGTGAAAATAACTGAGATACCAGTCCACACTGTAATATAAATGTTGCTTTAATAAATAAGTGAACTTTGAAAGCAAATACTTTAACTTAATCAGCTAACTTACTTTTTGTTAACAGTTAACTAAAGAAATCACTAAATGATGCATACATCAGCCACAGATAAACTAAAGTGATGTTTCACTATTAAACAGATCTCACCCCAAAGGTTGTAGGTCACATTTCAGGGTAACTGAAATAATCTGACACGGCTTTCAGCATAATTGATATAGGGACCTAAAAAGAGAGGAATAAGAGAAACCACATACATATCAGTTTCATTTCACTGCATACTGAAACAGTTATAAAGTGAGTGAGAACATATGGAAAAACAGAGAGCAGCATCTCTGTGCATTTTCTCTGGGAGAACCACGCACAGGACCAGCTTTACCATTCAGTTGTTACTACCACAATTATACCGTGGCTCATGGGACCCCAAGTTTGAAAGAGATAGGCAAGAGACAAAGTATAGTGTAGAAATAGAAAAGGAATTTTTTTAGATTGACTTAAATGCTAAGAGCATTGCGGAGACGGGAAGACAGATGTATTGGCTACTTCACCTTCAAGGAACAATCATACTTTAAAATGAAGCAGATATGGAAGGAGAATGCAGATATCCGACCCAATTAGATATCTGTGTTAATCTATAAAAGGCAATATTATACCATGAGCTCCAAAGAACACTTCAGCTGTGAACTAAGAACACATGTAGAAAGAAGTCACTGGCTGCTGTGAGCTGTACACAGTGCTCATTTGTTGCAGAAAACAGGAACAGTACATCTCTGTCCATTCTGAGACTACTGTAATGGAAGAGATACCATACAACCCTGGATTTCACATCCTATAACATCAATGCCTTTGTGGGCCAAAAAAACCCCCCAGATTAAAATATTCTTTGTACACTACACAGAAGGAATAGCCTGAGAGATTTCAACACTCATTAATGCAAATTGTTAAAAACTGTTAGCAGAAGCCACTTTGTAACCATTATGAAAGAAAGTAATACGGAAAGCTCTGTAGCAGAAAGCATGGTAGTCTTCTCTGTGTACTTAAGTGCTTTAAATATCTAAATTTTCTTAGTGCCAGCTATTTTGCAAGGTCAATTATCTCTGAATAATCCTCTGAAAAACACTCAACCCTGAAACCTTTTTTTTTAGATAAAATATTTTAAACCCAACATCTTCTACAAGGTCCTGAATCTGTGTTGGAGCAATCCCAAGCAGAACTGCAGGCTGGGCAGAGGATGGACTGGAAGCAGCCCTGTGGAGAAGGACTTGGGGGTGTTGTTTTATGAGAACATGAGTTGATTTCAGTGTGCACTCAGAGCCCAGAAAGCTAACTGTATCCTGAGCTGCATCAAAAGGAGCGAGACCAGCAGGTCGATGTGAGTGGATCCTGCCCCTCTGCTCTGCTCTCATGTGACTCCATGTGCAGTCCTGCATTCAACTCTGGGGGCAACAACAGAAGAGGGATGTGGACCTGTCTGAGTGAGTTCAGAGGAAGCCATGGAGATGAACAGAGGGCTGGAGCACCTCTGTTACAGAGACAGGCTGAGAGTCGGACTTGTTCAGCCTGGAGAACAGAAGACTCTGGCGACACTTTACAGCAGCTTCCAGTACCTAAAGGGGGCCTACAAGAAATCTGGAGAGGGACTTTTTACAAGGGCATGTAGTGACAGAACAAGGGGGAATGGCTTTAAACTGGCAGAGAGGAGATTTAGCTCAGACATTGGGAAGAAATTCTTCACTATGAGGGTGTTGAGGCACGGCACAGGTTGCCCAGAGAAGCTGTGGCTGCCCAATCCCTAGAAGTATTCAGGGCCTGGCTGGATGGGGCTTGGAGTAAGCTGGTCTAGTGGAAGGTGTCCCTGCCTGTGGCAGGGGGTTGGAACTAGATGAGCCTTAAGGTCCCTCCCAAACCAAACCATTCTGTGACTATGATTCTTTATGCATTTGGTGGGGATCTCAGTGTTTTCCCTACGAGTCAAGAATCTGTATTGGAGCTTCAGCTAAAATCCTATGCCGCCGGTGTATCTTAGCAACGCAGGGTGGGTACCTGTGTATTGTGCAGTCACCTCACAGAAAGTTATTTCAGCACAAAATAAACCCTATGCTTGTATAAATATATCAGTGTTACATAACATAATTGAAGGAAAGCTGTGTATTGTGTGATTTACTTCAAAGTGAGAGTTTTGTACAAGCATTAGCTTTATAGTGGAAGAATAAAAACAATGCAACATTTCAGTGTAGCAACTCTTTATGCTGTGTGGTCCAGGGGAAAGAGTTTGAAGGACCAATCTGGCATTAAAAGGACTCATTCACAGTAGTAAACAGCCCAAACTACCCCACAGACCCAAACACCTCAAATAACTGGAAATTTCTGATGACCAGCCCTACACTTACAGCTGATTCGAGTGACCCTAAGAGACAGAAGTGAAAATGCAGATCCAAACAATGGTAACATTTTGGAAAGCCAGAATATGCCCCAGGCATTTACACTGCTTGCCTATCTTTAATGTATCTTGACTTCACTTTCACTTTTAAGTACTCTGCTAGGTGGGATATTGGAAAGTGTTCACCATTGCTGAAAAACTTTGGAGCTTTTATTAACCATTTCAAAAGGATTCTCTTATTTTCTGCAATGACAATGATGTTAATATTCTTTTCTCTATGTGCAGTTCGGACATAATGTTGCCTTAGTGTGCATTTTCCCACAAAAATAGGAGTCATTTGTTAATTCAGAAGGATATTGAGATAATTATCTGTAAAGTACCATTAACTTTGTATAATGCTATTTTCTGTAAGATCTGAATTATGGGCATTAGTAGTATCATTAGCAGACAAAAATGGAAGAGAATATCCAACACCTAAAATTAATTAGTCTTCTGCTCTCACAAGCTGTTATAAACTTCTTTTAATTTACTAGATCACCAAACAAAGATGAACTTTAAAATACTTCATGAAAGAAAAATGCATGTTCATTTTCTTTCTATGAAAAAGACATGCATACAAAATAACTATCTGGCAAGACTTATGTTTCTAGTTTAATAACTGTTTAATATTAGGAAAAATATGACATTTCCATATTCCAACTCCCATTGCTCACCGAAAAATGTATTGGAATTGATGTTAATAAATACCTCAGCAGTCACTTTTAAAAAGGCAGAGGGCCAAGTCTGCTTTTTCTATGATGTAATAGGAAAGAGGACAGTTTTAAAGTTGGGTTCTTATATAATTAAAAGCCTTACTAATTAAGCATTTTACAATTTCACAGCACCTTCCACCTAAAACCTCAGGATGACTTACAAACACAAAACCTCACTGGACTCCCAAGAGGATGATAAGTGCACCTGATGTATGCTCTAGGTAGTGCACCATGAGTACACCAGGGAAAGAGATGGCTCAGAGGCTAGCAGCAAGTTAGGGATGCTCCCTAGCAAGGCTGAAGGTCTGGATACAGGTCAGACCAGCAGTTTCCAGCACCTCTTCATAAAACAGTTATTTTGTGGCTTCCAAAGTGACGTAAAGTCACAGTTCTGCTGCTACAGACTGTTGTTAAAAATGTCACAAACATTTGCTGGCAAGAGTGATTGTGGGATAAATGGCTGAGGATCTGCTATAGTGGATGCTGCAGCCATGGAAAGCTTTCTGACTAAATTCAGGATTATCTGGATCGGACAGGAAACTGAGCTGCCACATCATTCTTTCAAGGCAGAGTTGTGACAGAGCAGTACCATGGCAGGAAGCTTTCCTAGAGATTTCAGATAGAAAATATTTGGTGAAGGGAAGGATTCAGTTTCCTGGGATCTATGTACGGCAGACTTCACACACAATGTTTTAAAATATGTTTTTAACTAAATATAACAAAATTGACACACTGCCTTCAGATAGCCTTCATCCTTCAAGAAGTAAAAAGTATTCTACAAATACAGATTTTGTGACTCCTATGAAGTATGACATATATCATGAGCTTACCCATTACTTAAATACAGCTGCTTCTAAAATGGCAGAGACAGCTCTTTCCCCAGTTGTGAAAATTTACTGTAACTTAATAATACAGGGCAGATCCTGGCAGAAATTTAGCAGGCAGAATGGGAAATACTCATGGGACTGAGCCTCCAGAGCTTCCTCCTACATTCAATGGAGATGCACAGGTTTTCCTAAAATTCATTTCAGTTAGGGTCCTGCTTAGACAGTTCTCTATATAAGTGTTTGTCCTCAGTTGGCTGCAGAAGAGCATCAGCTTGTGCACACTAATTTTTTAACACCTTTTAACTAGGTGTTAGTATAGCCAGGCATAATCTTTCCAGCTACTTACTTGCCAGTTGAGTTGTTGTGTTCACCCCAATAGGCTTTCTGTCCAGGCCTAAGGCAGCTGCAAGCTGTGACATGGATGGCTGCAAGAGCAGCAGCGGTGGTGGCACAAGGGACTCCTGCAGGGCTGTGTTCTTGAGCTCTCCCGGGCAGAAATGATGATTACCAGATCCTAATGCCCAGAAATCAGGCCAGGCCAGTGTCCGGGGGAAATGAAACCTGTGTGGAAATAGCAAATTGGCTGAGGGTGAGGTATGTCTTATGAAACACAAATCATAGAATCACAGAATGGTTAGGGTTGAAAAGGACCTTAAGATCATCTATTTCTAGCCCCCTGCCATGGGCAGTACCTTTGCTATCTTGCCATACATAAAAGCAAAACTACAAGGGGTGGACTATCTGGGAGATGGGTGTCTGCAGTAAGAGCAGATAAAGCTTTGGCAAATTAGGGATTGTTTCTTGTTAAGGAAACAGCTAAGCCAATGTCAGTTTCATTTTCTCTTGTCAGAGATAGCAAGAATGAAAGGGGCATAGAACGCCTTTCTTATAGTAAGCATTCCCTAAACATTCATAATTTATCTGCATGCTCTAAAGCAGATTGTATTCATGCAGATGACACAAAAATGAAATATTAATGACACCACATCCTCCCTTCACCCTCCCTCCCCCACAAATATTCACTAATTTTAGGATGCTGAATACTGGACCTTATTTTTGGAAGAGCTGAAGTCACATAACCCAGCTGACATCACCCAGATTTGCTTAACATGTCTGAACAAAAACTAGGACATTTAAGTCAAGCACCCTTATCTTTGACTTCATATGTGATGTCCATTCCTTAAAAATTGTGCATTTCCCACCTCTCCTTGAGCTCCATGAAAATAAAAACTGGTCACAATTACAGATGTAGAGAACAGTCAGAATCACAGTCTGCTGGTCTCTCCAAGTCAGCCTTCCCACAAGCAATTATATGAGTAATGTTTATAAGCAGTTTTGGATGGAAAAAAACATTTACTACATAAAGAATCTTAAGTAAGCCATGTGACTTTTAAGTCAAGCAGATTTTCATTTTTAACACATGCAATTCATACAGTATCACACCTAACCTACATGATACCACTGATAGGAAGTGTTATTTATTTCAGTTCCTCATGTAAGCTAGGAGAATAACATTAAGCAGACTCACAAAATGATTGTGAAAATAATATTCATCTGACATCCTCCTTACTATTCTCAATATCAAACCACAAATTCCCTTTTGGGGAAATCTGAATTTTCAATCTGAAATGGATCTAAATCCTTGGAAACTGTTTTCCTTTCTAAAAGACATGCAATAAACCAGTATGCGCAAGTCCTAACTTAATTAAGCACCAAGAGGGAATGCCTGTCAGGATATGTTCTAAGCCTCAACGAGAAACTGAAATCCATTTTGCAGAAATGCAGCTGTGCCAATAATTCTAGTTGGTAGAAAAACATCTTCTGCCCTTTGCCCCATAAAGCTTTCATTTTAAATTTTAGACTTTAGTGAGATCAAGCAGCTGACAAGTAGGAGTGAGGAAATTAGTAGTCTGGGAACCAGGATTAGACTAAAGTTGTGAATTATCCAGAATTACAAGGATTTAGTCTAAAATTCTGCATTTACATCAATGCACACTTACATTTGCTGCACCAAAACCAGGATAAAGTTACTTGAGTGCTAATGAACAATAAGCTTTACATTACAGCAGACAAGCAAAATCCCTCCTTTATAAAACTGTTACATTTGCTCTGATCACTTTATACCCATAGCATTTGAAATCATGGATAGCATTATACGAAAACCTGGCATGAAATCACCAATCTATGTGGTATGTTTGTTTTAAAATATTATTAAAAGCTTAAAATTCATTTCCATTTCAGAACAATGTTATGAGGTCTGGACTGCATTTTGGCTCAAGCCACTGGGCTTGGTTCAGCCTGACAGTCAAGAAGCAGAAGCCTGGAAGTTCACACACATTAACACAGAGAAAGTACTTGTACAGGCCTAGCAAACAACTGCAGCAGGTTGTTTATTTCTGGTTACTTTTTCTGGGAAGGAGAGGCTATAGAGCTGATCAAAGAAGCCCATTTGTAAGAGGAAGTACTCTCATTGACCCTGTTAGGCATTTTCATGTCCCTGGCTATGGCACACCAGGTGACAGTGAGAGGCTTCCTCCAGCCAAGGGACAGTCTCTTGAAGGTGTAGTGGATCTCTGATTGATGTCCTGCTGGGTGTCTTCTTCCTCTGCTGTCCCTCGGGAGCCTGGGCAGGGCCTGCCTCTAGCATGCCTCTAACTTCCAGGGACCTCCATGAACTTGCTGTCAACAACTCTGCTAATTACCGAGATCCCTTTTTCCTTTTAGTTACTGTTTTCCTTTGGTTACCGGCAGATGATCTCTGTGCACAGTAACAGCTTTGTTACCACCCTTTGATATTGTCTCAAGTTGTGTTATAATTAAAAAAATATACACATGTGCTTTTGTCACAATTACTTTGCCTCTGCTCTGATCAGCTATTTTCTGTTCAGAGTACTCCATGCCACAGGTGCAACTAAGACACCAAAAAGAAGTCTTACACACATACTTGCTGCATGAGCTTATGAGATTACCAGCCTTATTGGCCATCCAATGCAGAGCCCAGCCTAAGATCCAGACCAAGCTTAAACACAAGCCTTAAAAAAGCAAGGGTTGGGGGGAGGAAACCACTGAAATTTTCCCTTTTTAACTGCAAAGGCCCAATTTGACCCCCAAGGGAGCTGAAGACTTTCTGTAGTGCCAGGGGTACCAGGCCAGTGACACTGATATGGCGCTGGCACGGGAAGTGCTCCTCATGAATTACAGGTGAGGAGCTCGGGCAGCCAGACACACAGCACTGCCTGTTTTGGCTCCCTCCGGACAACCTGATGTTTTCTCAGGTGACCAGGGCTCTCCACAGAATTACAGTACTATAAGTCTTTTTACCTGAGACTAAAGCTTTCTGTGGTTAAACATTCATTAATGGTCTTAAAGCAGGCTTCAGGTGGTAGAGAGTGAGCAGATCTTTGCTGGAGCTCGACAGTGTGTTCGATACTTTGTGTCCATTATTCATGATGCTGTTGCTACAGGCCCTAATTTTACGTAAATGAAAGTCACAAGAGAACTGTTAGGATGAGCAACTAGGAAAAGCGCAGGAAGAGAGAGCCTCGACAGTCGGTATTAAGTATTAAAGACACAGTTTAGTATTACATTTTCTGATTTTGAAAGCCTCTTGGGAGAGGAAACGTGCAACACATTTTATCTGAAGAGTGACAAGCTGAAACCAAAAATCTTGACGACTGGTCTTTAAAATCAATTTTTTCATGTCCTCTGCACAATTCCATTCCAATTCCCCACATATGAAAAATACATAAACTCTTATTTCCAAATTCATATGCCTTATAGCTCCTTTTCGCTACTTTTTAAAAACTGCTAAAATCTTATCTTAGCTATCATGTAAGCTATTGTTTCGTGTCTCCTCCAGGATGCTGGAAGAGTTTAGCCTTTACAAACTGTCTGGCAAGTAGCATATTATACCTTCTGTTATGATAGTAACATACACGTTAATAGTACCAATCCAGCCATACAGCAAGCAGATTTGGCTCAACTGAAATAATCAATTCCCCTTCCCTTATCAACATTAAAAACAGAGCCATATAAAAATACCTACTTTTCTATCTCACAGCATTTATAACAAACATATATACAGCAAACACATATTTATAGCAAATATACTGGACAGTATTTCAACATTTTCCTGTAGGAGAAATGACTTTAAAATTAAGCTTCGGGCACAGAATCCACGATGTGTAAATCAGTATACACTTCACAAGATATATCGTAGTTGTGAAAGTAGGTCATGCATTTAAGGCATTTCTAGGCTGTTTCTGGATGTAATATTCTGAAAAGATTCTTGTGGATATAGAAAAATATCTCATTTTTTAAAATCAGATTTCATTTTCTAAGGACAGTAAAGGAATGGCTGTTTCTAAGACTCCTCATAGTTTAATATGTACTTCTTTGTAACCTTTTATAACTTTATGTAGTGTACACTCAGTTCCTAAGGGAATTGCATGCTTGAAGCATACCACAAAAAAGTTGATAGAGTAGGAAAAGTTGATGGGTGAAGATCACACTCTGCAGACATAGGGATCCTGACTAAATGATATAATGAAATTTTCAAATGTGTACTACCTTGTGTTATTTAGGGACTCTTGGAATTTCCTCAAGACGGGTGTTGGATATTTGTTCACCTGGCTATAAGCAGGTTATTCCATGAGCAAAGTTACTAGGGATGGGGGAAAGGAAAGAGAGAAAGTAAAAAAGGAAGAGAGTCTACGTGTTTGCAATGTGAATTGAGTTTCCAGGCCAGAATGTCTGTCAAGAGAAACTAACAAACCCAAGGAAATTAAAATCAGCACTACTATCAATTTATCCACTAGGTGTCACAAAATAATCACACAACCAGATGAAAAGCAATTATACCTAAAATGTGTCAGTGTACTACATCAATGAAGTGCTGCTTTGAAACGAAATCTGTTATAAGAGCAGATGCAGGAAAATGTCATGAATCTCATGAATATACATACTGTCAGGAGTGTATGGGAACCTGAGCCATGACACACAAAAGCTGTTGCTAACCACGGTGTATGTCATGTAACGGATTCACATACAAGAATATAAATGTTCCATTAAAAAAAAAATCTTCCTAAATCCTAAAAGCAGCATTACCAGTTCTCAGAATCACAAGTCTTATGCTGCTTGCTTTTTAACGCTCCAGCTACCGACCTAATGCATTATTATGTTAGATTCTCCAAATACATGAAAATCCTTCACAACTACAGGGAAAATGCTGGAAAAAATAATCAGTTCTGAAGGCTAAAATGTATGATGGAAGGAAACAAAAAAAAAAAATATTATTAATACTATTATAAAATCACAACAAATACCAAACAGTGGCGTCTGCAACAAGATGCTGATAGACACTTCTTATTATCCAGCCTGCTTTTACAGAAGGGTATATTATGAAGGTTAGAATGGAAAACTACCAAATTGCTCTGTAGCCATTATTTACGAGAAATTAACCTCTACATTGGAGGTGTTTTTGATCTTCACTATTCCTGGATGATTCTAAATTCATAATCACATGTACACCTGCACTCATCCAAAACACTGGCTGCAATAAAGGATTAAGACTGGGTTGTTGAAACAGGCACTTTGGTTTCCAGAATGGTTTTTTTAGTAACAGTAACTTTTCCAGAGAGTTGCATGAAAATTGTACAAGCCAAGTACACTCCAGTGTGAGTTTATCATTATCTGTACTCACATACAGAATCACAGAAATGTTAGGGTTGGAAGGGACCTTATAGATCACATAACCCATATAATCAAAAAAATTGCAATCAATAGTGTATGTAATATAAAATAGGTTGGTTAGATAAGAGGAAGAAACAGACCCTGGTAATTTTTTATAATATAAACATAACAGTAATAAGGTTATATACACTATGCTGACAAGTGCCATTTCGTGAAGCCAGCCTAAGCAATGTTAAAAAACCTCTCCCCTTTTCAGAAATGCAGGTAAGTAACATACGCCTTAATACAGCACTGTATGTTTATACTGTATTTTCTATGTTTTATCACCATTGTAAAAGGCAAGCATTTTCAGGGTATAATTAAGCTCACATGATAAGGTTTGGACTTTTTATATAGTCCTTTATTTTCTAAGATGCTTTTTCTAAATGTCAGAGCTGGCCAACAGTTTCCAAAGCTTTGAAATAAATACTTTCTAACTTAGGGATCACAGGAAGGAAGCATTTGTTCCCTGCAATTTTCCCTCCTTTTATGAACAACTCAATTCAATACTTGTGATTACAGGAACACGAGTACAAAGCTGAGAGGGAAACACTGTTTTTTTGCTTCCAATACTAGGATAACTTCATTTGTATACAATAAAGGAGTCTGGTGGTTGTGAAATATACTTTCAGAAAAAGTGAAAACTATTCTCTGAAGCTCTTCCCACATCAAAACCATTATCTGACTTTACAGAACCCTCCTATGATCTCCATTTAAGCTGACAGAATTCAGAGCATCATGAAGTCAATGAGAATTTTGTTATCTGACTTCAGTGAAGCTGTGATTTCACTTCGGGCGGGACCATACAGAAGAAATGCTGAAGTAACTGTTCATTACATAGACCCATGACTTGATGCCAGAAGGTGAATTGATCAGATGTACAGTATTATTAATTCCATTCTGATTTTTAACAGGTTCCTTTTCACTATGATTTTTCAGTGGTCCAAGTCCGTAATACTGTTCTTGTTTTAGTTCTTGTTATGAAAGTATCAAAGAACCACAGAATAATTCAGCTGTAAGGGATCTCTGGAAGCATCTGGCCCAACCTCTTGCTCAAACTAGGTCTTATTACATCAGATTGCTCAGGCTCATATCCAACTGAATCTTGGATACCTCCAAGGATGGAGAATCCACAGTCTCTCTGGGCACCTGTCCCAGTGTTTGACCATTCTTTTGTAAAAATATTTTCCTTGTATCTGATTGGAATTTCTCATGTTCCAACTTGTGGCTGCTGGCCCTCGTTCTGTTGCTGTGTGCTTTCAAGAAGAGCTGGGCTCCATCTTCTCCTTAGACTGTGACAAGGTAGTTGCAGGCAGCAATAAAGTCTCCCCTTTGCTTTTTTCTTTCCAGCCTGGACAGACCCAGCTCTCTCAGCTTCTTGCTTACCACATGCTCCAGCCCTGACTAGACTGGTGACCCTCCATGGGCTCATGCAAGTATGGTGGTATCTTTCTTGTACCAGAGTGACCAAAACTGGACATAATACTCTAAAACCGGTCTCATGAGTGATAAATCGAGCAGCATCACTTCTCTAGAGCTGCTGGCTGTGGTTTTGCTAACACAGTGGATGCAGTTGGCTCTTTGTCCAAAGGGCACAGTGAACTTGTGCACCAGGACTCCTAGGTCTTTTTCTACAGAGCTGCTTCCTAGACAGGTGGTCCCCAGCCTGCTTCATTATAATCTCACTGATGGCAGTATATACGTATATACACTATTTCACAAATCATCAATATTAAAACCTCCTCTTTTTTTTATTTTTATTTGAAAGCTTATCTAACCTAGGCCTCATTCAGCCTTGAAGTGCCATGAGTAAAACAGCTTAAGAATGTGAATGTACAGTGAATGTGCTTCCCATTAGCTCTTAATGCCATAAATCCAAAATCTTTGATACTAATGTTGTAGCAGAGGTGCCACTCATCTCTTAAAGGAGCTTCAGCCAAGACAGTAAGTCTCAAGAACAGCACACAAGACAGTTTTGCATAGGACAGGCTTTTAAATGTATGTGGTTAAGAGGTCCTGCCCTTGTGCACCAATTTCATTTTAAATGGAGTAATGTTAAACTACGTTAAGAACTATAATCATATTCTACTATCATTTACTTCTTTATATCCTCTGCCACTAGAAATAAGCTTGAAGAAAGACATCCGGCCCCAAGTGCTCTATTCTGGGAAAGTTTCAATTTAGATGAGAATGCTAATGCTCATAACTACATGACTTTCTTTTTAAGCTCAATTCAATAGGAATAACTGGTTCAACTTGGTTTCTACTCATTAGTGAGCACTTGGAAGGAACTGGTTAATCATTGTTTGCCATCTGAGTTGGCGAATCAACACTGTACAGAACCTTTTCTGTAGCCAATGTAAAACCACAATGCACAAAGAGCACTAAAGGAAAATCCTGTTTTCAGCTATGGGTTTTTTTTTCAGTGCACACTAAAATGGTAAATATTTTATGGTTAACCCCCTCTCACTCTTTGACAACACTTTTTTCTGGACAGTGGTCTCTGTGGTACATACCACCTCATTTAGCAGTCCCTATAAAGACACAGCAGTAGTGCTGCGGAGAAGCATTAGTGGTCTGTTCAGTAACAGCCTCCTCATGCAAAGCCATCCTATCAAACCACAAGGTCACCATTCAGAAGGAGGTCAGAAGGCTGCAGGCCACATACAATATGCCACCTGTGGACTTGGCTGTAATTTACTTTGACAGAACATAAACCTAGAGATATTAGCAATATTATCAGTTTCAGCTCCCCCCCCCCCCCCCCCCCCCCCCCCC
>JANRGW010051516.1:0-19192 GCA_024733675.1 Psilopsiagon aymara | reverse complement strand
GCTCTGCCAGGGAGGAGGGGAAGCCGGGAGGAAGCAGAGACAGGACACCTAACCCAAACTAACCAAAGAGGTATTCCGTACCACAGCATGTCATATCCAGTTCATAAACTGGGGGCAGTTACCCGGAAGGGTTAGGTGAGTGCTCAGGTCTGGCTGGGTATCGGTGGGCAGGTGGTGAGTAGTTGTATTCTCTTCCCTCGTGATTTCCCTTGCTGTTATTGTTACTGGTGGTAGCAGTAGTGGTTTTGTGTTATACCTTAGTTACTGGACTGTTCTTATCTCAACCCATGGAGTTACATTCTTTTAATTCTCCTTCTCATCCCTTGGGGAGCAGTGGAGAGAAAGGGGGAATGGGGGACAATGGGCGAGCTGCTGCATGGCTGAGTTGCTGACTGGGCTTAAACCATGACAACAATATATTATACTACCCCATACATGGGAGATCAAGCTTGTCACCTAAACAAAGGTTTCCCACTGAAGTCTGGCATTCACAAGTCTGGTTTATTTGTTAGAGAAGATTGCTGAGATTATTCCCCATGTATAGCTAAAAGAGAATACTCCCCTCAGAAACATAGCCTGAATGGGAGGCAAATAGACTGCAGAAGTTAGTTATGATTTCACTGTCCTTTGCCTGCTGAAATGCTAACTAAATGAGAACATCTCCATTTAAAGAAACAAGGGGCAAAGATATTTTGTCTTGCTCTATTGCTACAATAATTAAGGTGCAACTAGGTATCAGGGGTGTGTGGTACTGTACACACAAAATGTAATTTTTCACTATTCCCTGCCTGGTTCTGTAGCTCTCCAGCTTCTTTGAGTAGGCATGACAAAGGATTAGTTTGAGGTGATAGAATGACCTGGGAAAAGGTGAGTGACTGAACTTTTACTCTTGACAAAATATTTGAGTAATTGGTGCAGCAGGTTTTTAGATGGTCCTGGAGATAACTCAGCTCAAACAGCCCCTGCTGTGCTCAGACAAATTCACAGACATTATTTGTGTGCAACTATGTAAATGAGACACTTGTAAATTGTCAATGGAAACTGTTTCTACAGATATAGAAATTGTCACACAGTATAGTCCTTTGCACATAGCATATTGTACATAGTTTAAGCAGATCAACAGCACTAGATCTGGTGTGATCATGTAGGACCATGGCCTAGTTGGGTATAAAGACTGAGCAGATCAGCAGTTTGGTAACCAAAATGCTTATCACTGTCTTCAGTCCTGTGGCTATTAGGGTCACTCTTAAAAGCATGAGGATTTCTGTCTTTTTTCTGTCAGAAACTCGTTTATCCAACTCGTTTATCAAACTCGTTTATCCAACCTCAGGTCAGTTCATCCAATATGGCTTTGGTTTACAGATCGTGGTATTTTCTGTATAGTGCTTTAGAAAGCAGTAAAAAGAAAGGGAAAAAATGACTGCTACTGCTGAACCCATGTCAGGTGTGAAGATAATAGGAAAGTGTCATACTAACCTTGTGAGACAAACAGGTAAGACTAAAGTTATTTACAAAATACTATGGGAGTGTGCATGAGTTTCCTGAAGCATCCCATAGATTTGCAAGGCAAGTAGTAGTAGTCTGATGGGAAAGGCAAGTGCACATGTGTGCCTGTACATAACGAGAGATAATAATATATATATGAATAAAAATGGCTCAGTGCACTGCTATTCCATCTCAGAGCAATCTGCAGAAAATGAACTCACTGAAAAACTCAAGGGTTTTTTTTCCTTGGCCTGGTAACTTTCAGAAGTGTTTAGGAAATGCTGTGAAAGAATTTGTGTGCATTAAGCTCTCCAAAAAGTGAAACAAAAGATTCTTTGCACTCCTACGTGAAGAATCTTGTTACAGTTTCTCTAGAGAGGTAGAAACATGAAACACCTACGCTCCTGCGCTCCTCAAAAATCATGCGCAAAAGATAATAATCAGCTAACCAACTTCCCATGGTGTTGGTTTTACCCGCTAGCCCATCTTACTAATGACTCAGTTTAGTGCCTGTAACATTTAACAGCCAGGACAATATCAAGAATTAAGTTAGAAAACTGCTGTCAGTAGAAGGTGGTGGATTCTGTCATTAAATCAAAGCACTGGTTTCCTTCCTAATGCCTAGACATTGCTAAAGGATGCTTTTTTGCTTGTATGCCTGTCACAGGTAGTCTGCGTAGAATTATAGAATAGTTAGGGTTGGAAAGGACCTTAAGATCATTTACTCCCCTGCCATGGACAGGGACACTTTCCACTAAACCATGTCACCCAAGCCTCTGTACAACCTGGCCTTGATCACCACCAGGGATGGAGCATTCACAACTTCCCTGGGCAAAATGACTTATGGCATACCTTTAAAAATATCACACAATTTAAGAAGATAAGGAATATCAGAACTCATTAATTCCAACCATCAATGATTTTTTAATTCTACATTGGGTAAATTATACTGAATATTGAATACATCCTTACTAGATTCCAGATAATCCTCACAATCTTAACTGGGTAAAGACTTCTTTGCTGTCTTGGATTTAGAATATTTCCAGTTCTCCCATGTATTTTTTAATTTGTTAATAATTCTTTTATATGTGAATATTTAATTTGTTGTATTATTTCTCTGTGGGGGCGAATTAATCAGGCGCATTCCATCACTCAGCTCCTTCTTCTCAAGTATGCTGTGGGAACTCAGTAGCTCTGCCAGCATCACTCCTTTGTCAGTTCTGCAGCTGGTGAATGAATCCAGCAGTTATTAAGTGGGTCTGACAGACACAGTGATCATCCAAGCCTCATTTCCTGAAGAAACCAGGCTAAAATTTGTTCAGTAATTGTAAATAATTGGCCAGGATGCATCTCCAGCATTCAAAGAGGAATATTTAATCTGATATTTATGCTCATTTCTTTTTTTCCTTACAGCACTAAACCAGTCTTTTGTTCCTATCTCACATCTTCCCAGGGTTCTTCTAAAGACCTGTTTCCCTAGAGGGAATATCTAGGATATTTCTCTCTCAAGATTCCCTGAACATAGCTACTAGGGGTCATTTTATAAAGAAATTACTCTTGGATAATGTGAAGGTAAATCCTGGATATTTTGGATAACTATCAGCAAAACTGGAAGTATTTCTCTAGGTAGTCAAAATACCCAGGTGGCTGAGATTTCTAACAACCCCAGCAGAAGTCAGAATGCACTTGGGTCGCAAAACCACCAGCAACTGGAGGTAGAATTACCTTTATCTTTCCTTAAGTAAGCTGTATTCATCCACCCAAAGGTTTTGAGTCACTCAAGCTATGTTTTACTAGGCCTTGGAAAACAACTGTGTTCTCAATGTGACCTGGCTTCAGTATGCACTTGACCCCTGAACCCTCCCATGTGGTGGGCTGCACTCCCAGAGCATGAGCAGTAAGTCATGGAGGGGTTTCTCCCCCTCTGCTCCACTCCTAAGAACCCCCCCTGAATTCCTGTGTCCAGCTCTGGGGCAACAACACGAGAGGAACTTGGAGCTGTTGGAGAGGCACCAGAGGAGGACACAGAGATGCTGTGAGGGCTGAAGCAGCTCTGCGCTGGAGCCAGGCTGAAACAGCTGGGCTGGGTGAGCCTGGAGAAGAGAAGTTTCCTTAAGGGGAAGCCTTAGAACAGCTCCAGTACCAAAAGGGGCTACAAGAAAGCTAGAAAGAGGCTTTCTACAAGGGCCTGTAGGGACACAATGAGAAATGACTTTAACCTTCCAGAGGGGAGATTGAGATGAGCTCTTAGGCAGTTCTCCCCTGTGAGGGTGGTGAGGCAATGGCACAGGGTGTCCAGAGAAGCTGTGTCTGCCCCCTCCCTGCAGTTTTCAAGGCTAGGTTGGATGGGGCTTGGAGAAACCTTGTTTAGTGGAAGATGCACCAGCCCATGGCAGATTGTTGGGACTGCATAAGCTTTAAGGTCCCTAACCATTCTATGAGTCCACAATTCAGATAGAAACAACTCCCATTTGGTGGGTGAAAACCAGCAAGCACACCTCTGCTCTGAGTAAACAGTCTTTGAATAAATACAATACTGAATCCAAATGAAGGCATCACCAGCTGCAGAGCATAATCTAAGCGTATTTTGATGTCCAAGTCTCACCAAAAATCAATCCTTGTCTCCAGTGACTGCATTCATGGATCTCTGCTATATGTGTACATCTCAATTCTCTAAATGGCATTCAACACTACTCTATCAGATAAACCATGATGTTTGCATTAAGTCATAGTTTAACAGCTAGTGACACATAAGGATATTATGCTACAAAGATAATGACATCACAGTGTGGCTTTATTGCATCACAAATGACCAATATAGGACCTTACAACTGGTTCTCTGGTAGTCTTTAAAATATATTTAAAGAACTCCAAAGATGAAAGGGTTATTTTCCTGGGAGAAAGTGAAGAGAAACAGAGGGTTAAAGCCATATACTGGTAAAAGAGAGGGAATAGACCAGATTAGTGTCTTCTAAAGTGGCTGGTCCAGATCTGCAGCACTTCACCGCAGGCAAACCAAAATGACCATGGCTGCAGAGGCTATGTGGAAGAGAGTTTTAATAAAAAGAAGATATATTGTTTGGACTTTCAAAGGAAAGCACACAGCATGATTTAATGTGGTAAAAGGACAAGGTATTAGAGAGAAATTGCTCTTTCTGAGTGCCTGTTTCAGTTGTTCAGTTGGTTACAAGCTTAATGTTTTAGAAGAGGTTTCCTTCTACCACAAAACTATACTTAATCCCATACTCTTACTTCAGCCTTGCTCAAAGCAGCAAAACTGCTGAATACACAAGAGAAATACACATTTTTAAGTGTAATCTTATCATTTCTGTATTTATTTATTTCAAAAAAGATAGACTCTAACAAGTAACCTATTATTTTCTTTGAGAGACTTGGCTTGTGACATTTTCATGTAACTCGAAATTTTCAACATCTGTCTCTAATTAAGAAGCATTTTTCTACTAGGAGCAACGATTACAGTATCTGAAAGTGCTGTTACACAGATATGATTCATATCTTTCTCCTAAGAAGCTCATCTTATGCCCTGAAATTCAAGATTTGTAAATCCTTTAGCTAAACATTTATATCTGCTACTTAGGCCTTGATTTTGCAGGTGCTTAAATTTGCAGTGTTTTGCCGAGGTTGATCTGTAAATGCGTAACAGACACCTAAGTGTTTTGCAAGTCTGGGAATCTTTCTGTCAAGGCTTTTCCAGTTTCAGGTGATGTATTGAATTCTGTCTCCTGTGCAATATGTTTTACAGTGAAAAATGCCCCATGTGATAAATTACCTTCCTGCACTCACTGCCAACCTCTTTCCTCAGATTATAAAATAAGCACAGAATGATGCTTGACTAAAAAAAAACCAAAACAAAACAAAAGGAAACTAGTAATCTGAATTTTAATCTTAGATAAGCATTAAAGTTTTCTTGGTTTTTTTGTTGAGTTTGTTTGGTTTTTTTGGTCAGCTAATAAAAACAACCTTCTCTTATACTATACACAGTGGAAGAATGTATTGGGAATATAACCTGTGCTAAACTTATTTCTACATACAATTCTCTGAGATGAATTTATCTAGAGAATAAGATGACCTTTTTCTTGACAATTCAGTGGTGCTTGCCAAATATTTGATGGGAGAATGATGCATGACAGTGTCTTGTCCTTCCCTCACTTAAGACAATATTATAATAGCTATATGCAACCTTGGAAAGGACACTGTTGTGCTTCAAATACATATCTGCACTGCTGTAGTTAAAAAAAAGAGTAAAGTTAGAGTTATTAATATGTTTTAGCACAGACAACAGCGCAAATACAGAAAGGATTAAAAAAAAAAAAAAAAAAAAGTAAAAGTCACTCATCTTATTAAAATATACAAGGTGAAGTAGAAAGCCACTGCTGGTGCAGCCAAGAGTCCTCTACTTAACTGTGAGGGTTGGGTGGGATTTGTGCATCATTTTTTCTCGTTTTTTAGCATACTATAAGGAAATACAGTGTGGAACTCCAAGTCAGTTTAGATTTCAAATGTATTTCCTCTTTTATTTGAGAGCCAAGATGTCCAATGGAGAGTCCTGGGAGAAACTGTGTTACCTTACACCTGCATATCTATATGGCTAAATTTCACTAAGTGCAATTTGTCTAAACCAAAAGCAATTAAGTGTTATCAGTGTGGTGTTATCTAGCACAAGGAAAGCATAATGTTTACATTGATATTTGACTTTTTTTTTGTCTCAAGCTAGTGCCTCTTGCCGTTCATTTCTGCATTCTGGATTCATGAAATCACTCTGAGTTGTCTCCAAACAGATGAATCTGTGTCACGGCTCTGTGACAATGCCAGATAGCAAAAGGGGTGTATGAATGGACTCAGTTGCAGACTCAGACCCATTTCAGGTAATTTCTGTGGAGTGTATTAGAAAAACCTAATCCTATGAAAAAAAAACAATCAAAATACTTTGATATAAGAATATTTAATTTTTCTGTGCAAGCCTGGGAGAATTAGGGATCTTCTCAGTGGGCAGAACTTACTATCATTGGAACTTGAGAGGACTGTGAGGATGTTTGAATCTGGGGTGGTGTCTTTTGTCAAGTGTTTGAACATTGTCAAAATACACTTTTGGACACTTGCAAAGGAAAATATTTGGAGTTTTATTAAACCATGTTTTTACTTTGAAATTTGAATGCATTTGCAATTCAAAACCAAAATTAGTCTCTCCCTCACAGGAAAATGAATCTTAAATCTTGACTATAAAAGTTGCTGATGACATTTTAGGCTCAGTGACTTCACTATACTTAGTTGACTGTGACCGTTTCAATGTGACCATGCTCTAATACGCTTATGGTCATTTATGTTAGTCTGATGCACCTGCAAGGAGTCAAAGTGTCTTCAGTGATCTTCTCTTTTGGCTGCTGCCACAGGATGACCCACATTGAAGCCTTGACCACAGGTGCAAAAAGCTACAGATGCGATAAGGAGTATGTGCAAAATATTAAAATTATCCTCAGGAAGTGTTGTGGTTTTAATTTCCATTTTTGTACCAGTAGTTTTCACATTAATCTTTTTGCCTCAAAGATTTCATTCCCTTGGAAGAAGGAGGAAGAAGGGGATGAATAATCACTCTCTAGTTCCTCTTCTGTTGTTGCATGGCGCTGATACTGAGATCCCATTACTCAAGCTTTATTGACTTCGATAAAAGCCTTTGACTTGCTGAACTTGCTCTCACTTTAGGTACAGCTACAGAATTATGGATTTCCTGACAAAATAATTATCTTGCTTTCTCTTTTTTTATGTATGTGTGGGAATCCAATAAGCTCACATATAAAACTTATTTATGCAACTTCTATCTAAAAACAGTAACGTTCCTTTGCTCATAACCTTCCAGGATAAATGGCCAAGATGATCTCTGCCTTGCTGTGCTAGATACAAGAAACCATCATAAGTTCTGCCATTGTAAACTCACTCTAATCAACATCCTTGTAAGAGAGATCAATACTCAGGTTAAGAAACAGATGGACAACTGGAATGTAATCTCACTTTCAACTAGATAGAAAGGGACACATCCAGATTACACCATAACCTTTTTCAAATCCATACTACTACTTTATTTAGTGAAAGACTGTAAAAATTAATTCAGTTTAGCATCAAATTGTGAGATGTAATGAGTGTCTCGCTCTACCATTTCAGTGCTGTATTTGATGACCATAGGTTGTCTAGAAAAGAAAAGAAAGTAATACATTATGACCCTAATTCATTTACTATATTCTTTATCACATTTTGAAAATATTGTGGAACACAATACTTTATATTCTGGATACAATATCTTCAGCAGAAAGAAAATTTTACGATAGAGTATTGTGTAGTCATTTTAAAAACTTGGAAACTGGAACAAAACTTCTTAAGTCACATGGGGAAGCTGTAGTAAAACCAAGAAATGTAGATCTTGGATAAACTCTATGACTCAGTCATTTAAGGGATCTACCACAGTTTAACAATTTTCTATGGGTCAGCTGAGCTGTGGTCATTGTCCGTGTGTATGCTTTTAGCCCACGTGCAATGGATCATAAAGCAAGTTATCTAAGTGCTCTTCATTGTAGTGTAAGCTCAGATAGAGGATCCTGAATCAGAATAGACCAAGAGCATACATAAACGTGGTTACTGTACGGTAAATCTGTAGGCCATGATGAAATGGTTTGATGTGTGATCCTCAATCTGGCAAGCAGAGCATGAGACTACATTTTTTATCAGGCACCCTCAGGGGTCAGCTCCTAACTGTGGTGTTCGCATCACCTCATAAAGTAGAGAAGAAATATCCTGATGGCTGATAAACCACATGCAAAATAAAATCTAAACTGATGCTGCAATAGTGAAGTGATAAAAGTATTCGGTAATATTTCTGGGTTGGTGTTTATGTAGTTTTATAGACATGGACAAGCTGATCTTCATAACTTCCAAGAACTTCACTTCCCTCCCCTGCCACACACATGAGATGACATCAGGTACATGTTGATATTTTGGTAAGGTCTTTCTCTTTGTATTGAAGCTGCAAATAACATCATAAAAAATAGACTTGGGAATTCCAGAGGGAAGAAGATGTCCTGAGTTCAGCAGTAGCAGTCATTTTTCTCCTTCTTAGTAGGTGGTACAGTGCTGTGTTTTTGAGTTTCGGCCTGGGGACAGAGCTGATGACACTGATGTTTTTAATTGCTGCTCAGTAATGATTACTCTGACCAAGGACTTTCTGAGTCTTATGTTCTGACAGGGAGGAGGGGAAGCCAGGAGGAAGCAGAGACAGGGCACCCAAACCAAACTAACCAAAGAGGTATTCCGTACCACAGCAAGGCATATCCAGTTCATAAACTGGGGGCAGTTACCCAGAAGGGTTAGGTCAGTGCTCAGGTCTGGCTGGGCAGGTGGTGAGTAGTTGTATTTTCTTCCCTCGTGATTTCCTTTACCATTATTGTTACTGGTGATAGCAGTAGTGGTTTTGTTTTATACCTTAGTTACTGAACTGTTCTTAGCTCAACCCATGGAGTTACATCTTCTGATTCTTCTCTCCATTCCCTGGAGAGCAGGGGGGAAAGAAGAAGTGGCGGAGTGAGTGAGCGGCTGCATGGTTTTGAGTTACTGGCTGATCTTAAACCACGACAGAAGATTAATGAAAATTTATGATACAGATTGCAATAGGTTTACCTCTGAGTTGCCCTTTTCATAAGGGTCCAAGTTTCAGTGCTTCAGGTGCAAATGTTAGTGATCACCATTAACTATTCAACTTAAGTCCATCTCTTTCTCACAAGTGCACAAGCAGGAAAACAAGGACCCAGCATCCCTCAGTATTAGTGAAGGAGATCAGCTGCATCATGCTAAAGAAATCAGAGAAGGCTCCAGGGAGACCTTAGAGCAGCCTTCAGGTGCTTAAAGGGAGCCTACAGGAAAGCTGGAGAGGGACTTTCTACAAGGGCCTGCAGGGACATGAGAAGGGGGAATGGCTTTAACCTGCCAGAGGTGAGATTGAGATGGGATCTTAGGCAGAAGTTCTTCCCTGTGAGGGTGCTGAGGTGCTGGCACAGGGTGCCCCAAAAAGCTGTGACTGACACATCCCTGGCAATGTTCAAGGCCAGGTTGGACAGGGCTTGGAGTAACCTGGTCTAGTGAAAGTTGTCTGTATCCGTGGCAGGGGGTTGGAACTGGGTGAGATTTAAGGTCTCTTCAACCCAGATCAGTTTGTTATTCTATGAAGGTTGAATGCTTTTTCTGAGGAACCAATTTCACAGTCTTTTTCTATCTAGCACTCACACATACTTTTCAATGCTACATCAGATTGCCACATCCAGGCACATCAGAGTGTCTCCTCTCTCCACCCTTAGATGCACTTTTAGGGAGAACGAACCAAAGCAAATGCTTTGACTTGTGCTGCCTGATCCCTTCCTCATCACTTTTTTTTTGCCAGGGTCTTCTGTTTATTTATTCATTTCTCTCTTGAGCCCCTCTGGGGGTTTGTGGCTGATGATGATTTGTTTGATGTGAAGAGCCTTTGCAGTGAGATTCTGGAGCAAATTTCATATCACTAAGAATATGAAAGGATAGAATGAATTCAGTGCTAGAAGGAGGCAAAGGCTGCTGTGGAAAGTAAAGTTCAAGCTTTCTGTTCTGTGCCTACAATGTTATATCAAGAATACAGAGAAGATTAAACCAGTGAACAAAACTATACATTTTTTAGAAGACTTAAAGAAATAAGACATAAGTCTTAGCTGTAGTTCTTATAACCTGAATAAAACGGTAGCTGTAGTGAAGATTTATTCAGGAGTTTCAACTTTTTTTGCAGACATTATGAATAACTGGATTATATATTGCCCCTGAACCAGAAAAAATTAATAGTGATCTTATAAGACACAATAACATTTTCAAACACAGATGTAAAATATTATGCTTGTAGCAATATCAGAACTTTAAGTCTACTTTAAATTCCAGGTATAAGTGGTTAGTTATAATGCCTCATATATGCAAATATCAGAAAGTAACTGTATAGGGGAGAACAAATTCTAACTAACCCAGTGGGCACTCCTTGACGTGGCATAATAGATGTGTATCAATAGCGTCCCAGAAACTGATACAATCTTCATGCTTGCCTAAAGATCTTTAATCCCATTGTAGAGCTATTAACTTCCCAAGCTGTACACAGTTAAGTTATCCATGTTCTGTATTCATACCCTGTCTCTCTGGTTTTGTCTGATGGTCCATAATTGATGGGTCTGATGCAACAACATCACTGACTTGTCAGATCTTCACTCAGTTACTAAGGAATTATGTGTCATAGCATACCTTTCTGTGTTCTAAGCAGTGGACATAAGTCTTGTGTTCACCTTATTTGCTCTAGGATTTCAAATGCTTGTGTTGATTTTTGGGAGTAGAGCAGTGCAGTAAGGCAGGCATGTTAGTGGGTTTGGGGTTTTTTTATATTCTCTCAGGGTCTCTGCTTCGCCCCACAGAAATGGGAAATGCATTCTCTTTCTTCAGCAACCCCAATGCACAGGAAGCTGTCTTCACATAAATAGGCAGTGAAAGCTTGAACTACCAATATTTCATGGTCAGACAGTCCTCCAGCAGATTTTGCTGCAGCATAATCTGTTCATGTTAGAGCTGTAGCTGGCAGCTAAGGAGCATCAGTATTTAAATCCACCAAACTGATATTTACCAAAGACAGCGTGTCAAAGTCTTAATCACAGAGTTTTTCCCTGACATGGTGTCATAGTGTAAAGGTAACGCTGGGAAAGCATTATAACATCCCAACAATTGCATTTAAAATGCATGGTAAATTTGCTGTCAATTTAGGTGTGTGATTGTGCATGTGTAAATAACAAAGTGATAACAAAACACCGTATCATTTTCATACTTTTTAGCTTCAGGTCTAAGACAGAGCTCTCTGAAGTTTGGGGGGTTGTTTTTTGCCTTCCTCAGTATCAAAGACTTCTCCAGTGTACCTTGCAGTAAGGTTAAGTGTGACTTTTTCCTGCAACAGCAAGATACCTCCTGGATGGGCGGATAGTGTAATTCTTTTAGGTAATTTAAAGTCACTGGAAAATTGCTGGTTTTAAAATGTCCTGTTCATTATGTCTCATAGCAAAACTGCATTTCATTTGTTTATCCTCTGCATGGTTTTGTCTTGTATTTGTTAGGAAAGAACTAATTGGAAGCTTGGATGAAATAAACTTACGGCCTATTACAGTATTAGTAGTTTGAATTTTTATCTGTCCAAGCCATTTAGCTTTCTTCACAATGCGTGGCTTGTTCTGGGGAAATATGTCAATCCTAAAATATTACCCACTAAAGGCATGGAAAAGTTTCTACAGTCCAACATTGAGTGTTGGACCAGGATTCTGTTAAAGACTTCTGCAAGTTTCTTTATGAGCAGCTTAGCAATTTGATCTGTCAAGCTGATGACTTAAGTATGGAGATGATGTGATGTGACCAAATTCCCACTCTCATATAAATAAAACAGCTCTTTGCCAGCAAACTGGGATTGACTTCTGGAATTAAATAGTTTGGTATGCTTTGGTTTCTGAAGTACTACATTGCTGCCTTTCAGTTTCCCAGTATTAATGTCTAGCAGTTCATCTATTTCCCAGATGTCTGAGTATTAGTCTACTTTCAATAACTTGGAATGAAATGTGGCCTTCCCTGCCCTGCTTCTGTTCATCTTCTGGAGATGCTTTGTGCTTTAGGTATCTCTTCTTTCCTTGCTCTGTTTTTGCTCATATGTCACCCATGCTAACTAGGTCTCTGATGCCCTTGGCCATATTTAGCAAGGAGACTGGTTTTGTAAACTCCTGTTTTGTATTCCAAAGAGCACCTCTCCTTTCAGTGATCAGAGTGTTCTAATTCAAATTACTAAATTACTACATCTGCAATGGTGCTATGCATCCTTTATTCAAGCATCACAATGCTTCCAGAATTTCTGAGAGTTAACTTGGCCTTCTCCTATGTGACTGTCAACTCTAACAGCATATTATATCAACAGCTGGTTATATTTGTTGAGAGATAGTAATCAAGTTTTCCACACACAAATCAGCTTGGATAAGGTTTTCCATATATTTTCATGTTTTCTTTAGTTTTCCTCAGCTAAGAAGCTCATATGCTAGTTTATTCTCATATTTCAATGCACAGAGTTTTCTGGATTAGGAACTAGCTTTATATATCTCATTTCATTATTACATGATACTGCAGGCTCAGTAGCATGTGTTGAACTCATGCTGATAATGGGGTTTATCCATTTTCTTTCAGATCGGTTCCCTTCCCTGAAAAGAACACAACTTCTTTGTGTTGGGGTAACTAACATACATAAGATTCTTACCAAATATCCCTTGGAGGCAATGATACCAAATGCTTGATTCAGGCCACTCTGTGTAGCCTCTTTCTTCATATCATCTTCTCCTCATGGGTAGCTGATGAGCACGATTTTGAGACATGAGTCAGCTGAATCAGGTAACCATTTTATGGACCACCTTTATCCTCTTGACATATTTAGAATTCAAAGACATTTTAGTAGCTTGGAAAATGCTTTCTTTATAAATCTTAACCACCATAATAATTTAAATATTCTTCTGAGAAGATACTTGCTATACCAATGCTATATTTTGGGAAGTACTAGAAGCCATTGGAACAGAAGAAATGTTTTATCTATATCATAAGCTGCAACCTCCTCTTGATTTTGTTTGTATTAAATTTCAAATGTATTCAGTGACTTGTTCCTGCGAACAGATGGGGTTGTGATTGTGACCCGTCACAACTTCTGTCATGCTGCTTCTGTGGGCTATGCCTGATGGGTGTAGGTGGATTTACATACATACAGAAGTGCTAAGCTAGAGACAGTGAAGAGTGATTCACAGAACACCCAGCCAGGACTTCCACTGCCTGTTTTTCTGTGCAGTCATGGAAATAAGCAGGAACCAACCTGTTGTAGGAGCTTAACTGAGGTACGGTGGTATATCTCTGGAAAAGTAAGGAAGTATTTATGTCATTACATTGCCAAAGACTTTGAGGATATATCTGCAATCCTGGATATAGTTTTGCAGCAATCACACAACTCATGTAAGCATGCATTTGCTTCTTGAACCCTCTGGTACTGCTTGTCAGTGAGCTGATATCACATTATTTCCTCCTAACAAAGAAGATACAGAGATTGAGAGCTGAAACATACACCTAGGGAGATCTGCAGAAGAAAATGGAAATGGATCTTGACCTGACAAAGCCAAGACTAGTTCCAAACAATTCAGGGCACAGAAGGTGAAAACAAAAACCTCAACCTGTGCCTGCATAAATCTGCAAAGAAGCACATCTAACTCCTGGTGCAAAAGAATAAGCTATAAAGGAAGACATTTGCTTTTAGAAACTGAAGAGGTGTGCAAACACAGAAAAGAAACGGAGCTATCAATTCAATGCTATCCTGTGCAAGAGTTCAGAAGTCTGAGAATTACAAGGTCAGTGCTGTTTCTGACTAAGGACAATGTTATAATTTGCTGTACTATCCTGGAGAAGTGAAAAATTTGAGGAGTTTAGGAATAAAGTAGAATCATTTGCAGTTGGAAAGCTGAGAGTGGCATAGAAAGAAGTGGAATAATTACCAGCTCTCCTTGAGTAACTAGGTCAAGGGAGGGAGAACAACTCCCAGATTAAGATTATTTAATTGAGGTGTTCATGTGAAGGCATATGCATATGAAATAGTTGTCTAAGCCATCATCAGCTTAAACTAAGAGTTTAACTTCAAGAGTTAACTTTAAAAGTAAGGTCCTTTCCAACCCTAACTATTCTATGATTCTATGAGAGGGAGTCATTACAGTCAGTGGAGGGTGGTGTAAGATTCAGATCATTGTATGCCTGCAGTGGTTGCCTCAACAGTCTATTTAATAAACTGTACTGATGAAAGGCTTAATTCAGTTAAAAAAAAGTGGCCTTTTTTGCCATCTGTGGTGTTCCATACTGAGATATTCTCTGAGTCTGTCAGATAGGACCCATGACTCTGCTCCTACACACTGTTCTTCTACATCAAAAATTAGAGACTATGTTATACTCTACAATATCTCAGTCAAGGTGGATTTAGTCAGCTGAATTGGGCTTCAGATTGTAGAGAGATCAGATACTATCATCTCACTTGTACGCACCTAAATATAGGTGTCTCATTTGTGGTCATAATCCCATTTTAAATAATGAATTATACAAAGATTAATTTCAATTCTGGACATTTCATGCCAGTGAGATTTGTTCAAGTAGAAATATGCAGAACTTTAAGACTCACAACAGGATGCTTTTCTTTTCAATCAATGTGAAAATAATAGAGCTTAGTATATGAGATGAAGCTGAACAAAGGGATCATGTGAGGTGTATATACCTGTGGCTTTGGAAAAAAGAACTTGTATTTTTACTGTCTAATTTATTTCTTTAGAAAGAAACTGTGGGATATGGACACTGAAGGTGATAGAAATAGCTAGGCAAGAACTAAATAATTAATGCAGACGAAAAATTCAGAAAAGGAAAATGTTTGCATTTGTTTTGGAAACAGAACAGAATAAAGTTAGGAAATAATTGTCTACAATTTTACCTATCAAAATATTCTTTAAAGGAAATATGTGTCATATTTTCTGTGAAGAAATTTCAAATTTCCTGCAAGATTTTTATTTTCCATGAGAAATCTAAAATAAAGAAAACTTAAAATTGCAATATTCTTTCATGGCAGTCCTGATGTTTCTTTTATCCTGTACAAGTAATTTGTGGAAGATTATTGCTGCAAAATTAAAGCTGATAATTGCAGGATTTTTTTCCATACAGATTTGGAGAACTCCCCTGTAACAGAATTAAAACAAAGGAGCTTGATCTTGCGAAAAAAAGCCTTTTCTATTTTTCATGGTTTTACTGGTCAGTAATGTTATCATTCTGTTTTACCAGTCCTGTCACATGGCAACAACAAAAGCATGATTTATATTTATAATTATTCTGTGCTACTGCTGGGAAAGTAATAGTTAGATTCCCTCTGTTCATAATGTTCCCTATCTATGACATATCCTGTCCCTTTGGCTTCTCTTCAGCAGTTTTGAACAGGTTATTTTTAGTCTTATTACTGTTTCTTGATGCCTGTGCTTTCAAGTTTCCCTCTGACTCTAATTAAAGTGTCCTTAGGCTTGTGCATGTAAAAAGCTAACAAGTTCACCCAGTCAAGATCTATCCTAATTACAATGCAAAGTAGGAGTTCAAGTGAGGAGAACATCAAACAGTTTTTATGTGACATATGAGAGCTTGACACTGTATTTTGACAGGCCTGTTGTAGAGTACATGATGCCACTAAAATACATTTTAAAAGTAATATCCCAGCTT
This sequence comes from Psilopsiagon aymara, assembly GCA_024733675.1. Lineage (NCBI taxonomy): Eukaryota > Metazoa > Chordata > Aves > Psittaciformes > Psittacidae > Psilopsiagon > Psilopsiagon aymara. The sequence goes on along the minus strand of JANRGW010051516.1, from coordinate 3,352 downwards.
ACACATCAGCCACAAAACAAGCTGATAGTGTGGAGAGCAAGCTGTACAACATGCTGCATAGAGCAAAAGACAGTGTTTGGCTTGTTATTGATGTGTTATATAAACAGTTGTAAGTTCCAAAATATGATGACTTTTGGTTTTGCTTCTTATGTATGATGGCAATCACAGATTAACTAAATCTGTAGGCCAGTTCTTCAGATGGAGGTGCCCACAAAGTAGCTGCTTGATGAAAGATTGAGCAGTGGACCTTTGCCATTAACAAACACAGCCTGCCAGAGCATGAGCTAAACAGCGCAGCCCTTCTAGGCAGGAGTAGAGGGCAAGCACATTTTCTGTAGATGTGACACAGAGAAAAAGCATAATACAATGCCATTACACTATGAGTCTATTCACCAAAATACATTCTTTTCACCCCAATTACCTTTAGGATCAATAAAAGTTAAGGTCCCACACAGCAGGTGTTTAGAAAGGCAGGCTGTGAACCCAGCATATGCCTTCCTTTTAGGCTGCAGTTCATCCGTTCCAGGCTGAGGTTAATAATGCCAAGGGGTTTATTTTTTAACTCTGCTTGTAAGAGGAGCCAAAGATAACTAGCTTAGACGTCAAACCGGCAAGCACCTGCACTGTAAACCCCACCAGTGAACCAATCCCTCTGCATTTTTTATGTCCTCTCTTAAAATTTTATCTCTCCAAGTAAGCACAAAGTAAACTAATTGAGGAAGAAGACAAGCTGTGACTGGGAGAAAATAAGAAGAGAGAGTGGATATGACTGGTATATATTATTGGAGCCAAAACATACAGGGTTTTTTTACTGAGAGATTTTCTCCTTCCACAGAAAATTTGTTGCTGTTAATAAAACCAGAATTTTCTTGACAAATGCACTGTTTGGTTGAGGTCTCAAGATATTGCAAACAAGATTGAATGCAAGACATGAAGAAAACATCAGTGAAAAGTATGAGGGGTCAATTTCCTGACCTTCAGCTCTACTCCTAACTCTCATCAGCAATACTGTGAGTATCTTGAAGTCAGACCTGACATTTTGGTTGCCAGATTAGGTGAGTCAGGTCTTGTAGGCATGCAGATGATTGCACAGGACTCTTGCATAACAAGCACTTTTTATTTCGCCATTCACAATGCCACTCAGCACTCAGCAAGACCTCTTCAATTGCAAGATCAATACACTGAATGAGAAGAGGTGAAGAAAGGAGGAATGTAAGGGAGACAAAGAGCATAAATACATGGAAGAGCAGAGACGGGACAAGAAAGAATGAGATCTACAATGTTAAAAGGGCAGAGTTTTTTCTTTTTTAATAATTGCATAAAGTCAATCATGCACATTTTTGTTCAAGGGTGACATTTTTGGAAGATTCCCACAGTATCTCATCTGCAGTTTCTGCATTCTACTGTTAATAAGAAGGCAATGTTAATAGAAAAAATGTTTCATACAGTATATCACAGCTTAAAAACTTAAAGCAGACTAACTGCAGAGCATCTGAACTGCCAAACAGCCACTTGTCTGGGCAAAGTTTAGGGCTGAAGAGCAGACGTATTCTCCATTGCCTCACAGTTCAGGTCAAAAGGAGGGAACAGCTTTCTGCTCATCCCTGGCTGAGAACAGCAACAATTTCCTTACAACTGGATGCAAGTACACAATATACTTGGAGGCAAAATAATGTGCAGAGCCTAGAAACATAGTGTTTCATATCTTAGAACTTCTTAGGCATCCATTATTAGCACTGCATTTTCCTAAGTGTATTTCAGCATGAATTGTCTTGTAAGAAGTGTATGTAGACAGTGTTGTAGTTATGGTGACAGCCACAGGGCCTCCCTGAATGGCATAGCACAACACACTACTTAATGTTGACACTATTCAGTGAAACAATTATTACAATCAATTTGACTTCTAATGTGACTTCTCATGTAAATCTCTGGGTCATTAGCCTTAACAACATCAATGTACAGTCAGCATCCAATTCCACCAAATTAGTGTCCAAGGTAATAGGAAAAGGGATGTACTAATGTGTTATTGGTCACTAATAAAGACAGAAACCCTCTAATATGCTAAGAAGAACAACTGAGGCATGAAAGAGAAGAGGAAGCAAAGAAAATCACAGCGGACATATTTGGTGGTATATGTCAGGTCATCAGGTTAGGTATTAAGCAGCTGAGACTCTTTGCCATAGGCTCAGAAAGACTGCAGGGATGAGGCTTTGTCCATGGCATATGACAAACAAGGCATTTCATTTTGGGCTGGGCAAAACCCCTTTTTTCACAAGTGTGAAGCAGAGCTGCATCTTCGAGCAGCTGAAGAGCAGCATCATGTAGAATCATATGGTTGTATTGGAAAGAAAGGAAAAATACTCCTATGAAAGGATTTTTTTTGGCCCCCATTATGCTCCATAATGTAGGTTACATACAGATGACTTCAGAGAAGTTATGCTGGGCTAAAATAAGCAAGCTTTTGCATCACTACCATCCAGTTTATCTTCCGACTGGCTGGCATTTTGTGACATCTTCTGGTATTGTTTGAAACGGCTTTCTTCTGAGATGATAGGTGTCAGAGCTCATCGAGTCCAAAAGGAACACAGAGCACCCACAACCCAGTAAAATGGGAGCACTGAGGCTCCAGAGGGAGTGACCAATTGAGCCCTGGAAATCCCAAGTGTCAGGAGAAGTGACATGTTTGAGGATGACTCCTGTCAGCTTGCATTAGCAGAGAAAGGTGATGGATGAATGCGGCATGGCACAGGTAGGATTTGGATCTCTTTTAAAGCCCTGGCAACATCAGTCCTTACCTGTAATCACTGGATGAGCAATACATCCTTCTTCCAAGAAAAGCTGTATTCAGATGGTTGATGGTTTTTCTACATCTTCGTCAGTGACATGGACAGTGGGATTGAGTGCGCCCTCAGCAAGTTTGCTGATGACACCAAGCTGTGTGGTTTGGTTGACATGCTGGAGGGAAGAAATCTCATCCAGTGGGACCTTGACACACTTGTGAAGTGGGCTGATGCCAACCTTATGAAGTTTAACCATGCCAAGTGCAAGGTCCTACGCCTGGGTTGGAGCAATCCCAGGCACAGCTATAGGTTGGGCAGAGAAGAGATTCAGAGCAGCCCAAGAAGAAGGACTTGGGTGTGTTGGTCTGTGGAAAAATGAACATGAGCCTGCAGTGTGCACTCACAGCCCAGAAGGCCAACTATATCCCAGGCTGCATCAAAAGCAGCGTGACCAGCAGGTTGAGGGAGGCGATCCTGCCCCTCTACTCTACTCTCGTGGCACCTCACTTGGAGTATTGTGTGCAGTTCTGGTGTCCTCAACATAAAAAGGACATGGAACTGTTGGAACAAGT